>DWHO01001390.1:0-15612 GCA_018247575.1 Eurytides lysithous rurik
TTGTTATACAGTTCTTCATATTTCTTTAAACCACTTTCATACTCTAAAATTTTCTCCTCAAATATTTTTTCTCTATCTTTTGTGTCCATAATAACAGTTTTACACTTTTCATACTTAGCAAGTAGATCATTAAAAGAACTTTCCATACTGGCAAGATGGTTCAATGCTTGGTCCCTTTCCAAAATAAGTCTTTCAGTACTCTCCTGAGACTGGATCCTTTCCCTTTGTTGTTCACCAATCAATGATGATATGGTTTTTTCATATTCCTCCATCACAATACTCATCTGTTTGTTATTCAAAGTTTTGTCACTGAGTTGCTGTAATAATTTATTTTCTCGGTCACTCAAAATATCATTTTCACTTTTTAATTTTTTTATTTTCAATTCTAGTTCTTCTATTGTCCGTGAATGTTTGTGTTCTAAATCTTGCATAGAAGATCTCAACTCCCTGTTCTCTTGTCTCAGTTGCAACACTTCCTGATCTTGTTTTTGTAGAATAACCCTAAGTGACTGTAAGCGATCAACTTCCTGGTTGTTGTAATTTGTATAACGGGGACTTCGTGGGGCTGCTGTTGGGGGTGTGTTACCAGAGATGCTTATTAATCTTTCAGTGGCAACTCTGCTAGGAGTTAAAATGGCAGATACACTGCGAATTAAAGCTGGAGTAGATCTAGTATTGGAAGCACTAATTTTAGGAATTTCAGTGCTTACAACTGGGGGAACAACTTGCATTGGTTTCTCCTTTATTAAAATTGCTCCCATAGATACTGAATGCTTCGGCGTAGCAACATGAATGTCCGTGGTTGAAGTTGTGCTACCGGTTTCATATCCAACATCACATTCAGAGTTCTCTGCAGAATCAGTACAGTTACTGTTTAATGAAGTTAATTTTTGTTTAGCATACAATGGATCAAATTTAACGAACAGGCTCTCCTTTCCCCTGTCAATAAACGTTTGATTGCGATTCGATTCTGCGCATTTCACAAGATAATCGAGACTGTTTGCATCTATAAACACATCATCAGTCGTTGGAATCTCTTGCATAGTTACGTCGCAAATGCTATCGAAGTCTGCCCCAGTTAACAAGTCGTCAGTTACATCTGGATGTTCCAAAAGCTCCTTTGATTTTTTCGGCGACATCGCCATGAGATCTCCCATTGATTGAAAAGCCGATAAAGAAGTTGTGAAACTATCATCCGATGCCGAAGCTCCTCGAGCTGATAGCATTTCTCCTTTTTCTGAATTTTCAACAACTCCCAGGAGACTTTGAAATTTTTGATATATATTTTTTATGCTACTTCCTTCATTTGGTCCTTTTGTATCGATACCTAATATATTTGAAAACATTCGTTGTTTTATTTACCTTTACTGTCACGAATTTGACGTCCCGTGACGATCCCCGTGTTCCAACTAATGTAAATCTTCTGTATCTTGGTTATTTTTGAACTACAAAACGATGTAAAAAAAATAAAGCACAGAAATACTCTGAACACATCAACGATTCGAAGTCCAACGGATACCTATATTTTTAAATTTGACATATGGCGTAAAGCGACATGGCTTGCAATATGGTCTCAAGTTTAAAATCGTCAACAGATGGCAGCACTTACACTAACAATGTTTTTAGTAAATTATACATATGTGTAGTTGTTTATATTAAAGTTTTAATATTTTCTATATAATAATAATATTTATTGTAAAATTTTAAGTTAAAACGAAATTTTACAGATAGATGAATGTTCTTAATATTTGAATAGTTTCTTTTATCATTTGTTGTGTTTATCATATTTTTTATTATTATAATAGATTTATACTGATATTAAAAATTCCAAAGTCCTGTATGTCTCTAATGAAGAATAAGTTTGTTTAATCTTAAGTATGACATATTGTAATATATAATTTATCAATGCTTACAATAATAATTTAAATTTTAACTATTATTATTTTAATAGTAGTAAGCAAATTAACACTGAGTGATATACAATTGACATAATTAGTCTTTAGATTTTGCCAGGGGTTTATGTTTTCTAAGTCATGATATTAAGCAGCATTTAAATTCGGCAATGAGGCAATGTGTCTAGTCTACAGTGTATTTGCATTAGCAGTTTATTTTATGAGAGATGTACATACTTGTTTAAGAGGGAAGCACTTATTTCAATTTCTTAAACAACAACACAGGGTTGGAATTCAGGATTATAAAGACAAATTCAGGTTTTGAGTTTTATATCATGCAAAATCAAAAAATTGTTCTAATGCTTTTTGATTTGATTGTTTATATATAATTATTTTTTTACTTGTTAATTCAAAGAAGTTATTTTGAGATATTTAGAATAATTTTACTGTGATATGTTTAATAAGTTTTATGTATATATCATATTATTTTCAATTATTAATCAACATTCTCAAATATTAAATATACATTAAAATATTTTAATTTGATTAATTCTTATTAGTGTTATGTTTTATAAATTATGATTAAGTTAAACATGTGATGCAAAGAAAAAAAATTGTTATTTTAGTGTAATACTTAGGGCAGTAATATCTGTTGTCCAACAGTGTTTTCATAGTTATTAAAAGATTATTAATTGTTGTTTAATTACTAGTTACCTGGTCTTGCTATTAGAAGAGGATCTGCTCGAACAAATTCTTTCATTTCTTGAGCGAAAAGTTTTAATTCAATCTTCAATTCTTTAAAGCCATTTTTCAAATGTTCTAAATATGACACTTTTTCTGTTGTTTGGTAACCGCCTTTTCTGTCTCTTTCCCAAAATAAACCACGGTCAAACTGTGTAACTTTTTGTGTACAGCGATTAGAATAAACTATTTTATCTAATTTTTTACACAATACAGAGTAATGTCGAAAGAATATTATAGTTTTAACAGTTTTATTACATAATAAAGACATTGTTAAAAATAAAAAAATGTCTATTTCATTTTATAACAACAA
The DNA here is from genome assembly GCA_018247575.1 of Eurytides lysithous rurik. Taxonomy (NCBI): domain Eukaryota; kingdom Metazoa; phylum Arthropoda; class Insecta; order Lepidoptera; family Papilionidae; genus Eurytides; species Eurytides lysithous. The sequence continues at coordinate 2,947 of DWHO01001390.1, forward strand.
TTACTCATATGCCTATTAGAACAGGTTATAATCCAAAATGAGAAAGTAAATAAAATTTAAACAAAACATAACCTCAATCATTAATTATGACATTCGATAGTGTTGCTACCATTAAAAAGAGGAAATTAAAGAATGTAGTGGTTCTAAGATGTTCATATAAGAATATATATGGTATGGAACGACTAAGAGTACAGAGATAGAGTTTTTTTAGGCATTTCAATGAAATGCACTCAAATAAGTTAAGTAAGCTTTTTACTTTATAAGGATGCTGTTCATTAAGAAATCTCTTTTTCATCATCACTATGGTAAAATCGTTTTTAAGAATGGCTTACCGAGAACGATATACGTTTTTGGTTATTGTACATCTTTGTCTAATAAAAATATTCTCATTCAACAGTGAATGAGACTGTTTATGCTCCAAATTACTGTTACTTCATCCTCAGTGTAACGCATATTTAAAATATCTCATATAGGTTAAATGGCACATGCCCACGGCACACGTTCCTTACCAGTTATATTAAGGAAATTCCTTTCTGTCATAACTTACACGAGCAGACTGTACTTGCAGATGTACTGCATGCAAGTGTGGCGTATGTTCAAATAGAAGCAGGAGCGATCGCCATTTTTAGGATGCCTCGTACAAATACTTGATGTTTGTGATCTTAACGTAGGGGTCAGATGTGAAAACACAATTTCTTTTCAGATAAACATTTCGGTAATTTTTTGTAAATATGGAAACTAAAGACGTTGACGCAGTTAATTTGGTAGATTATTTAGGATTGGATATTTTGAAAAATATCCCATTCAAGCCATTTATTAATTTGACCCTATTTCACTTAATCTTGGATAATGACCCGATATAAAGCTTTTGCTTTTTGTCTTGTCTTATATACTATCAGATGCGGCTTGCACTCCAAGCAGGCCTCCTTTTTTGTCAGCGTTCGAGCGGTTTGGCCGGACGACTTCCATGTTAGAGTTTACGCGTTACATTAAGCCGATGTCGCCGTATCAGAAGAAGGTTAAGGCGGAAGAGCGGGTGACCCGTGTGCTGCACCACCTTGCGTTCGAGCATAATGCCGGACGCAAGACGGTCGACGTCTTTCTCGACATCGAGAAAGCGTTCGAACGGGCGTTGCACGACGATTGGTGAGGAAGTTGTTGGAGTGCACCTCCATCCCGCACGCATACGTGCGACTAGCAGCGTCGTTCCCGGAGGCGCGTAAGTTTTACGTCACGGTAGATAACGCGGTTTCGGCAACACGGAATATAGTGGCCGGGATGTCACAGGAGAGCTGCGTTTCGCCGATTTTGTACGCCCTCTATACCAATGACCTCCCTAGCCTGGAAGGTCACCTCCGGGATTGTGAGAGAGGTGTTAAATTAGCCCTGTACGCCGATGGCAGTGCGTACTTTACATCCTCCCTTCGGACAGACATAGCAGTTCGTAGAATGCAGATGCTGCTGGACCTTTTGCCCGAATTCCTTGACAAGTGGCGTGTCAACATCAAAGTCAGTAAGACGGCCGCTCTCATGACCACTCGGTCTGCACCCCCGGCAAGACTTGCGCTTCTCGGTAAACACATCGACTGGCGGACAAATGTGACCTACCTCGGATGTATCATTGACCGCTTGCTAAGCCTAGTTCCCCACGTGGACCTTACGATACGCAACATTAGAGCAGCGCGAGTGGTCTAGCGTCTTGTGTTGACTTCCCGTGTGCTACTCCGAACTAAGGTCGCCGTTTACAAGTCGTATATATGATCCCATGTCACCTACGCCGCACCGGCGTGGTACATGTTTACGTCCGTTAATCAGCGCAATAGTCTACAGGCTCAGCAAAATCTCGCATTGCGCACTATAGTGGATGCGGGACGTTATGTCAAGAATGACGTCATTGCACGCGACATGCATGTCGAGTCCGGTGTCAGTGCGATTCGACGCGCGACCCGAACCGCATCCCTACCTGAATGGCTTCACGCGTTGCAAGCACGTCCTCCGGATGGACGCCTGTAACCACTTGAGCTGCTATTGTGAGCTATTTTGCGTCCGGTCGGGGAAGCCTAGCGTCGACTGACCACCGACGAACTGCGTTCCTTATTAGGGACGTATACCGACATTGGCCGCCGTATCGTAAAACTTATCTTTGCGAGCGTTGGTTGTAATTCCATTGTCTATGGAGGTGTGAATAGGGTGCACACCCTATAGTTTGTCCGCCCGAGATTATGCCCGGCTAGTGGGGAAATAAAATAACCCCGAGATTCGTTCCTGCACTGTCATAGAGACAGCGTAGATGACGGAATGAAGGCATCTTCTTCCACCAGTTCTCGCAGCAGCCGATCGCGAAAATTACGTTGTTCGGTAGACACTGTTGGTTATTCGAGATAATCCAGGCTTTCGGCCCTGGGAAAATGAAAGTAGCCATTCATAATGATCACTATATCAGGCACTATTGGGGTGTAGAGCCTCGCCGATGATATACTGGTTGAAATAGTCCTGCCCACTTTAGGGGGTATATGCTACACTTTTAGATGTACCAAGTTGTAAATCTAGCTGTCCCCTAGTGAGAGTAGCACAAGGTTAAAAACAATTAATTAAATAGTGAAGAGAAGCGTGTGCGATATTTAGTAGTTACAGACAGACAGACTTACACGTTGACTTACAAAGTGACGATTCGCGTGAGCGCAACCTTCAACAATGAATGGCAAGATTTCTAAACCTAGTTAGCTAGATAAATAACTGTTTTTACGAAATGTCCATCCCGTGTGGAGTTAGGAGGAGACAGATCGATTGATCGATCATTGGTATTTCGTTACCGTACCTTAGTTTATCACCTACATGGTATAGGAAAAAGCCCGTTTCAGTCGTTTGTTTAATTGTCTTTTCACTTTGGATTACGACTGGTAATAAATTATTTTTTTTTCCAACACCCGGTATCAGACACATATAATAAAAGTCGATAATTCTTTCAAGTGCTAAAGATATTAAAATCTTCTACTGATTCCTAACTTTATGAAAATGCTGACTACAAAAGAATAAAAAAAACTAAAGAAACTAAACAGGAATTACCATTAAATATATTATTTATACCGTTTTTTATATGATAAAATTAGTCAAAACGTTCATATGGATAAAAAAATTCTAGGGATTTGTCAAAATTACTTCCTAGGCTGCGCTGATATTGTTTGGCGGTATAGTTAAAACTTACCTTTATATATGTATACTTATGATACTATGCAATTTGGCACAAGATAATATGCCTAGATTTTTTAAGCAACCAATCAAAGGCTTGACAGCAATGTAACTATCTCATTCGTATCAATACTGTCACTTGACCATATTACTATTGTATCGCCGATTATCGTAGTACGGTGCCACGTACTTTCGGTTATGTCTCTTATTTTTATTTCTTAATGGTATTCAAGAAAAAATAATGTTAGATACTGTTTAATTATTATTCTTCTTGTCATTCCCTTAAATTTTAATAATGGGCATGGAGGCGAACATTATTGAGGTATGATTATATTATTTTCGAAATATGTTTTTCTCTTATTTATTTGAAAAGTGTAAGTAGATTAAATAATTTTTTTTACAGGATCGGCACTTGTCCGAATATCTCTATCGCCCAGAAATACTTCAAAAATTAGACTTCAGCAAAAGTCCAGCTACATTTAATCCAAAAATTAGTGCAACTAATCCTGGTGCAGAATGGATGGTTGTTAGACCGTTACAGCGCGCAGACTATGATAAAGGATTTCTGCAGTTGCTCAGCCAACTGACTAATACTGGGAGTATCACAAGGAAACAGTTTGATGGTAGGTCTATATTTTATTTACTTTTTAATTATTAAGAAATAAATTTAATATTTTTCTAAGTATTGTCAGTTTATTAATTATAATTCCGATATTATCAATTTTTTATATAATAAAATACAAATTCATTACTATAACTTTAATAGTGTAAATTGCATTGATTAAAAGATAACTAAATTTGTGTGACCAGTTCAATGCCTGCATGTATTTTCTATAATAGGTTTAAATTTGGATAAAATAATATATTTGACATGTGAAATTTTTATAAAATTAGCAGATAACTTCCTATAAACATAGTCATAATTTAGATTATTGCTGGTTATATATAAGGTAACTTAAACAATAATATGGAAAAGTTATCTTATTTAAAAGAAAGATTTTTTCTTATTTTAAAGTGCAGTGTTTTCTAATAATTTTATGCTAGGGTTCCTTAAAATTGTAGGATTTTTTTTTATTGGGCTGTTTCCCTAAACTTAGGAATCCTTGCTATAATTATGAAATTTTCAAATTATAAAGTTAACTTGGACACCAGGTTGTGGAAGACAATTCACAAGAATACTATTAATTGCTTGAACCTTGAGACTTAATGACAAAATAGTCCTTTAATTATAGATAAAATGAAAATTATTTTATTTCAAAAAGGTTTCTGGTCAACATACTTAAGATAGAAAATTTTTAGATATCTTTGCAATTTATCTAAAATATTAAAATATGTGAAGTGTAATAATATACTTTTGTTACACTTAACATTCTTTTTATTATTATTTACTGGAATCAGGATATCATTATGGGTTGTGGTGATTTATAAAGTCGTAGCGGCTAAGACATCACTCTTTTCTTTCAACAATGACATATTAAAATATCATTAATAGGCTTGAACTGAAAAATTGTTAGTTTTAGTTGTGCTTTATAAACTATAAAAACTGTTTTTAACATTTACATACACTTACACACATACACACTTTGTAACATTTACATAAATAATTAAAAAAAGCCAGACTTTTTTCTTAACCCTTTGCACACAAGTGGTGATTCGCAGTCACCTTTTTATTTCAGCAATTGTAACATGAAATGTCAAACAAAGTAAAATTACAAAGACTAATGTTTGTAAAATTATCTTCTATAAGATATATATATATATACACAAATGCATAAAACATTTCGAGTCGCTAATTAGTGTATGCGTTTTTTGTCACTGGGTTAAAATTTACCCTATTCGAATATTGAAAATTTTTTATATAAAGGTAATTATTATAAGTTGGTTCTGAGTGTAATAATTTACACATGTCATAAATTGTTACTACACTTTTGCCAATACGAAAATCTTTTCGTTTACGTTACACAACAAACTCTTACGTTATATACGCGTTAAGCAACTGTATTTACTTCACAAATTTGAAGCATACGTAATTGTGGCCCAAATGTCTATACTTTTAGTACAGGCGAAACTATAAACTTTATAGTTTCGCCTGCCTATCATGTCGAATAGTGCCTATTATATCTTGTCCGGTAAACCAGTTTCCATTGTGGAATGTTGGCATTTGTGTTGCCGCGTGACCTTAAGCCGTAGCGACCAGTTTTGCAATGACCTTATTGGACATATCTATTTTTCCTGAATGTTATTTAAATAGTTTTTTTGGCTCTATACCTGCTAGTTCCGATAATACAGATGTTTGTTTTTAATAAAACCAATTTTGATGATATCAAAATAACTATATCCAAAATTATTTGGGTTTTCGGTTTCAATTTTTTAATTTTATTATTTTCATTAAAGCCAAATTTACTTCATAGCTTTTAACGTTTTCCACCCCCATAAGGTGTCGGACATGCTCGTAGTCACTATATCAAAAAAAAATATATACATATAATTTTTAATAATAATATTGTATAGAAAAATTATATTAAACAATAGTCATCAAGTACCTTCTTGGTACATTGAATGACTAAACAGAGATAGTAAATCTATCGAGATAGTAAAAACTTTATTTTTTAGTTGCCATGCCAAAATGAAACACTAATATCATAGTGACAAACATCAAATATATTCATACGCCACACGCGTTCGCGCTATACGCTTTAACAGGTTGAAATCATTCATCAATTCGTTAAAACAATTTTTTTTATGTATTAATTCTCCTAAAAGTTGCTTTTAAATGTAAATGTATAATATATGAGGCTATAATGAATTATGTAAGAAAACGCATGGTAACTACGGGTGTAAACAGAGTTATTTTATTTTTCCTGTTATATATTTTATGTGTTTATTTAGATCTGTGTCAGTAGTTAAACTAATAATGATCGAAAAGAATTTCGAACGACAATATAAAGTATAATGTCGATTACTGAAAAAGTTGTTCGATAATTTTTTTTAAAATTGTAAAAGGACATTTGTGTGCTAAAAGTACAAAACACAGTAAAGGATTTCATTGAAGATAGCACACCATGGAAATGATGTGATCGCCTCCAGGTCATTTCAAGACGTAAATTATAAAAATTGACAACGTAATTTACGTAAAAAAAAAGAGTTAAAGTCCCGCTGAGTTTCTTTCGCCTGTTCTTCTCAGGACTGAGGATTTTTTCCGACCAGGTGGTAGAATCATCAGACGTCAAAAAGCGATTGTAAACCAATGCAATTTTGAATAAAGAATTTTGACTTTGACTTGTAAAGTTTTCGAAACTTCGAGAATTTAAAACCTAATAAAAAGTGATAAAATCCGTAATTCACTTTCATTATTACATTAACGAAAACACTGGTAATCATTCCTTTAAATATACAGTAATCCCCCCTATAACACGGTACTGCTACAACGCGTTTTCATATAGCGTGGAACCAGTGTACTGTGTTATAGGGGGGATTACTGTAGTGAGTAGTTAGATGATATAAGGTGGCAAACGATATTATGTAGTAGTGAGGAATGTAATATTTGTCGACATACAGTTTCTGTAAAGGCACTGGGTTTAATATCTTTTTTTTTAGTTGTCAGTCCCCAGAGAAATTCTCTACTGGCAAGTTGATTATGTCTAGAAATTTCGTCAAATTGCATATGAATCGATAGGCGGCCGCCCCCAAAAACAACGTCGGAGTTCGTAGACCTTTCCCAAATTAATTACGAGTTCATTATCAGTGTTGTACATTATTTCACTTTTGTCGCAGAGTCGCGAACATTTCTACCGTGTGTGGATGTGGCGTTTTTCCATGAGGTGTTAAAATAGTCTGTCTTATGGAAAATTAACTTTTCTTTGCAAGACGGTAGGTTTTTTAAAGAAGAAGAAGAAGCCCTTTGAAGATAGAAGTTTGTTGTTATAAATGATAAATAGCGATATAAAAGAATTAAGGTTGATACAGTAACATTAGCTTTTATCTCATTTTTAGTACAAACCTAATTCAAAACTAAACTAAGTATATATATTCCAGAATGTTTGTTATTATTTTTTCGGTATGTAATTTTTTGTAGGCATGGTCTTTAGATTAATTACAGTAGTAATACTGGATACTTAATATGTAGAAGATGTTTAAAAATAAAGGAGAAAGATCATGAGAAAGTTAGAAATGTGACGAAACCGCATGAAAGAAACCAGTCTTAGAATGTATAAGTCTTGATTATGTTACAAGCACACATTGGCTTTTGCTGGTGTTAATCATTCTTGGCATCACAGAACACCGTAACGAAAACAATCTATTTATAATAAATAACAAATGTTATAATTGATACGTAAATCTACTAAATTTTCAAGTCGGACACAGGACTCGCCCGTCATTATCTGTTATAGAATAGATCCGCAAGTGTTTATTCAACGATCGTGCACATTAGATTCCATCATATTTTAAATATAATTTAGAAATGCAACCGCGCCTATGCCAGATAAAGTGTAATGTATTTCAGATCTCGAGTGCATCGACCCATTTTACGGGCATGTGGCATCGGTCTGCATCATTAGGATTATATATAATGCGATGGCCAACATGTGCTAATTTGCACTTGTCGAAGTTTCTATTTGCATGTGCGGAGCGCAACGGTCTTTAGCGGTATTTATGCAGAATAAAATAAGAGCTAAAGGCAACGGAAAGAAAACTACGATACATCCATGAGGAATTTGAAACATGAATAACAGATTAATGCTGGAGCTAAAGAAGGAAACACACTATAAAATTTACTTATAAATTTTATAATATCGTAAAGTGCGCAATATTGTTGCTTTTCTACATGATATTATGATCTTTTCTTTTAATGCAGTTGACTGACGAACGAGCAAGTGATTCACCTAGTTGTCAGCCTTTAAGGGGGATATTTTTGAAAGAGAGCGGGAGAAGGAGTAAGAGGTAGTGAGGGGAGAGAGAGGGAAGAAGGGGAGAGGAGGATGGGCCACCTCACTCATCGGACGAAACGCGGAAGTAAAAACACTTCGACTTTCTGTCAGGTCGTGGTACTTATCCGGTTCGAGCCGGCCCATTCAGCAGCGGGTGCATCTGCGTGGCTCTACCACCGTATACCTTTTTTTAACAAAACTATTCGGAAGTACCTACTCAGCTTATAGTTTCATAATAGACTCTTTGCAGTGACGGGTTATTTAATTTATTGATTTATATTACGTAAATATCTTTAAAAACCAGACCGCCAATAGCCGACAGTGTAATCCTCATGCGTGTCTCTATGCATGTTGGTTCTACAGGTGTATACATTAAAAACACAAATATCATCTATCATTAGACTTACGTTTTGTATATAGACTAGAAGGCAAACGAGCAAGCGGCTGATGTGATGTGTGTCGTTGTTTGCCCTGCTTGCTCAAGTCCATTAAATTCGCAAAAATACCGCATCCATTAAACGCGAACGATTCCCAAATGTAAGCGATTCTCGGAAAGGGGCGGGCAGACGAACGGACCGTACGCACGCACGAAATGTATAAAGACACGTTACGTTTTACGATATCAAGCAACGTGCCGGCTGACATGAGAAATAAGGAGATAAGAGTCAACCGCCGTTTCTATACTGACGTGTGTTGTTGAAAGGAATTAGGCGACGAAATTTATGTCTTTTGTCTTATTTTCCGTTAAACACTCCCCTACCGACTTATGTTTTTAAGCCTTTTGTACTGTGATATCCTTATGTCGCCTACGACACAATTTTGTGGAAACGTCAAGGCTTTCATGATATTTTTATAGGTTTTTAGATGTTTCTTGTATAATGATCGATATGTCACAGAGGTTTAAATTCATGGATACAAAACACAGGCAGACTCGCAAAGGTTATTTTTTAATTATTATTTGTGAAATGGAAGTTACAATACGGTACGTAATAGTAGTAGGTGAGGCGCCCATTTAAACTACCAATTCATCTCAGTTGAACGTTTATACAAGAAGTAGGGTGTGTGGTAAACTTCTCGTGCGTCTCTGATAAAAACTCTGGTCGCTTGAAGCATGAGATAATATTGTTATTTTAAATATCTCTGGGAAATAAGAAAAAGTCGGATGCCTATTAGTTAGCTCAATTCTTTATAACACAATGCCAATAACTGTGAACCAACAAAACAGTTCGATAGTTAGCTTGTAAGTAACGTAATTCTCATATGTCTATATGATGAGATGAGAGATTTACCATCTAGATGTTTAACATGGTAAATCTCTGTGGTTAGTAATTTTTGTTATATTACCAATCTCACCGGAGTACACAATTGCTCGCGCATTACTGCTACTTTGTTAAATATCAACCAATTCCCAGGCGGACTGAAAAAAGTTTTCTCTACATATATTCGATTGTTAAAATATCTCTATAATACGTCTATATCTTAATATCTCTTATAAGTGAAGACAAGCCTTATAAAATAATTTGAGGTTTTGTTTTAGATATAGTCGATTGTTTAAATATTTTTGTTTTTATACTCATACAAACAACCTTAATAAAGAACCATACAACTTAACGCTAAAAAAAATTACCTCAAATTTTTCTGACAACTTTCAGTGCTGAATACTTGGTATGTACAAGATCTATTACACTGTAAAAATTACGTCAAGTTATTTCTGGTTAAGATTTATTTTATTCTCAAACGATTTTTTTACAATTACACTTACATGAGAACTTAACATATATATTAATACAATTAAAAACCGAAGATTTAGATAATCTTTTGTAATCACCAGTAAGTACCAATTCAAGGTTAGTATATAAGCAATAATTAATATGACATTTAGCATTTGTGTGGTCAGCCCAAACAAAGGTTAGACAGTGTGGACATTACAGTATGCGAATTTCTTGTTATCTTAGCATTCGCAGCGAATTTAGGTGACGACCGATAGCATGTGTGAGAATCAGATCCAATATCGGAAAGCGCAAATATTGGCTAAAAGAAACCAAACCATTAAACTATGACCCACATTTCATCGTTTATTCTTCGTTATTTACAGAATGAAATTGCATAATTTTATCGCTGGTTGCAGATTACAACTTTAGCTAGATATATAGATGGATAGTTCGGGTTATCATCTAACAAATTTATTGAAACAAAACTAATTTACTATGTATATATTTTGCTGCCTATTGATTTCGCGTTTTGATTTTTGAATTTGCAGTTAGGTGGTCACAAGACGGACTGCGTAAAAAGACAAGTTAAAATATATTTACAACGTTTAATAGTCGGGTAAAAATAAGAAATATATATTACAATCTAGTTATGCTACAAGGTTACTAATGTCATTACAATTCATGAAGAAAATAAAGAGTGTATAGTGTTTGTAATGTTTTTATTAGAAAAGTATAACGATCATTAGAAAATTGAAGCATCGTATCTAGGGTAAATAACACGATGTTTTTCCGAAAATTCTATTTCGAACGTTTAACAATCGTAAATCGAGTCAAAGTGCACTGTTCGTGTGCGAATACTTAGCGAAAACTATTGGCATATTTGCGAAATCGGCCAAGAGACCTGGCACGAGGGAAATAGATAGATTCTCCGTCTCTCTCACACTGCGTACCAAACATCATTACAAGCTGACTTAAACGTGGACTGTGGAAAAACATTTATTATTGACTAAATTTGAAATGAATAAAGACACTTCTCAAGGATGAATTGTGAAATAAATGGAATCAAACAAGAAAAAAAAAGAAAACTACAAAGTCTAACATAATATTTCTATATATAAATAATAATACTAAATAATGGATGCTCATACTGTAAGCTTATTTTGTAAAGATCGAACCGAATTAAAAAACAAAATGTTGAAAGTTGGCTGTCACATTACGCCGTAAAACATATTAGTGCCTTGAATACTGAGTTGTTTAGATGTAAGAGCTTTAAAGACAATACTAGCTCTATCTCTAACCTATCATTTATTAACATGCAAGTTGTATTTGAGTAAACACAAGAAGTAGTGATTGATGTAGAATTTCATTCTCTTTCTTACAGCTAAACAAATATTGCTTACCTCAACTATTATCATGTTCCAAATCAGGCCCTTCAAAGTTAATGTTAATTGTCGAAGTACGCCCATTACTCTGATCAGATACAGGCAAACAATCGTCGGTATTAAGTAACTTCGCTCGGGCCTAATCCATTGTATGATCAATCAATCAGAGACCCGAATGAATCATACTGTTGGTTGATCGTTCGAAGCTAGCTAAAGCACGCGGCTTCGCTTACGATCGCAATGTAAACGATGCGTCCGTAGCAAAGTTTTATAACAATTCCGATCTTTGGTCGATAGCACGGAAGTTATCGAACTTGGGGGAGAAATGTGACAAACAAAACAACCAACAACATTCTTAAGTAACAACAATTTATGGCGACACCTCTTCTATTTTTGTATTTTATCATTTAAACGCGTAACAACCGTGAAGTATAATATATGTAATGATACTAACTAGATATATTTCTTCATAAAAGAATGTCGAATAAAGTAATAATGTAAATAAGTGATAAATCTTTAAAAGTGTTATTCGAATATTTCTCATCACACGAAGAACATTTATATAAATATAAAGACAGTATTTTTTATTATCACTGGTTTTATTTGTACTATGAAAGCAGTAGATTCTGTTCGGTTTTCATAACTTAGATCATAGATCTCGAAGTCTCTGTGATATCCAGAAACTTAAATAAATAAATATATTTATTTATTTAACCGTTATGCAGAAGTTTTGTACAAAGGCGGACTTAATGTTGATGGCAGTTACCAGTCGACCTTTCGATGGTGCACAGAATCAGGCAGGCATAATATTAGTATTCTGGTATATTAACAGTTAGCAAAGAAAAGTATTTCAGTACTGTTTGTAAGTAGCGTAACTGTAACGGACGTTCTCTTCTAATAAAACGATTTTTATATCTAACGTTCAACTAACTAAATAACTCGATTTATTCACGCGTGCACGTATATTTCGTAATGTTACTCTACCAAATTAAAAAGGGCCGGTACATTAGCCACGCAGTTATATATAGCGATGCATTTATCTTTGAAAGGTTAATACCCGGTTTTACTGCATTCCCGACGTCGATTTGCAGCGGGCTTTGTAATTTGGCTTATTGCTTAATCTCTGGCTCATGCCCTTTGATTGAAATTGCTTCAGTCAACATTAATGCAAGATCTATGATTGCGTTCTCGTTATTTTTTTAATTTTAGTTGTGTTCGTTTTATAGCTCGAGTCAGTCGGCTTATCTGGTGTTTCTCAATAGATATTCCATAAATAATTCTTCGTTCTTTAGGTGACTTGAAATTCCCAATTTAACTATTTTGTAAAAGCGCAGTGCTATTTTTCAATTTTGAAAACATTGTAATTTGAGTTGAATTGAAATAAAATGTAAATGAAAACATGAAACACCATTTGACTTTTATCTATTATGTTTTCTATCGTCCTGTCGCGTAAAC
>DWHO01001391.1:0-15608 GCA_018247575.1 Eurytides lysithous rurik
GTTGACTGGGAGAGAATGCCTAAAGGCATTAAGTCCGCCCTTTGTAATCCTTTTGTTAAGAGGTTTGCAATAAAGATGAAATAAATAAATAATTTTTGTTTAAAAGAATTTTGTGACATTAAGGAAATTATTAAACTAATTCTAGTTTTATATAGATATCCACGTGAGCAACTGTTGTAGACAAAATTAATTAAATTTCGTATATCTAATCACCTAACTTTTGTTTTGATACGAAGAATTATATTACATAAAATTTTGATTTGTACTCATTGGTATTTCCCATTGTACAGGTCGCCGAAGGGGAAATGGTGGAGAACAAGCTGGTGATACCAGACGAAATGATGCAATATCTTAACCAATCAATATTGGGAACCGATACGGTAACACCAGCAAAGACGGACCCCGCCAGCCGCAAGGAGGCCGAGCCCAGCAACGACAAAGAGGAAGCAACCAAAGACAACACAACGAGTGATACACAAAACGCGAACAATTCCAGCGACAAGATCAGTGACGTCGCCACGAGCGACGACTCCCTACTCAAAAACCTAGGTGCCATAGGAAGTGATCTCAACATAAGTGATATTCCAGTCGATTTAAGGTCGTTAGACGTTAGTATGTCGGGTAACAGCGGATCTTTGCTAGCCGCTAAGACGCCCGAGGACAAAAGCACGCCGCTGCAGGAGCAGGTCATACCCGAGATTATTCCGGAGAAGTGCGAAACGGACTTCGCCAAACCGCCCACCAGCAACGGTACCAACAATCCCCTGCAGTCTCTGCAAACTATGACTGCGAACCAAACGGAGCAGTCCAATAGGATGAGAATGAACAACCCCCTACCTCAGAAACAGACCGCCATGAGCCCGAAGACGATTATGAGCACGCAGAACGTAATGAGTCCAAATCTGGCTCACAGCATGCTCAGCCCCCAAAGCCTTCCGCACAGCGCCATGAGCCCCCAAAGCGGAATGAGCCCCCATAACATCCCGCACGGCGTTATGAGCCCGCCCAGCGTGTACAACGTCATGAGCCCCCAGAGCGTCATGAGCGTCATGTCACCACAGCACAACGCTATGAGCCCCCAAAGCATGCAGAGCATGATGAGTCCCCAAATGCCCACCCAAATGATGATGAGCCCGCGCCACAATAACCTCGGCAGCCCCATGTCGCAGAACATGGCCAGCCCTATGATGAACATCGCGAGCCCCATGAGTCATGGAATGCCCAGTCCGATGCATCCCGGACTACAGAGCCCGTTAACAAGTCCGATGGTGCAAAACATGTCCAATATGAACATGAACGGACCTTCCGTTTCAAATCAAACACAGAACGTCATGGTGAACATGAATATGAACCAACCCTCACAGATGACCGGTGTACCTCCGCCGTACGTAAATAACCGACAGAACTGCAACGCCAAAATTCCCAACAAGAATTATTCCAACGTTCCTAATCAGTACCAAAACCAAAACTACGGTCCGGCGCCGCCATACCCAGTTCAGGGTCAACAGAACATGTGCATGAGGAGTCAAAACATGCAGCAATATCAGATGATGCAGCAGTTCAACCAGAATCAGATGGCGCCGCACCATATGGCGCAGAACAATCCCAATATGGGCTACAATAACCAGATCAACTACCAGCAACCGATGAACTATCAGGGACAGGGCCAGATGCACCCGATGATGTCGAGGTCGTCGGCGATGAGTACCGATGGGGGCAACATGATGAACAACTACTGTGAACCGCAGAGCCAAGCTCAATACCAACAAGGGACGCGTTTCCCCCAGCCGCCTCCTTACGATTCAACCAGTGGAGGCGTAATGGGCCCGCCGCCGCCGAAAAACAATCATCAGTATAACCGGGCAATGATGAATAACAATCAGTACTACAACCACCAGCGGCCTTACAACCAATGGGACTACCCTGGTAACCAATTCAACAAGCACAATGCGTCAAAGAACTTGCAAGGCTCCACTCACATGTCGACTGGGAGTCAGAGAGCGAGTGTCCGGAGTCCCATGGAGTGCCAGGGGAAGGAGCAGACCGACTGCAGCATGGGCAGCGTGAGCAGAAGCAACCGAGACGTCCAAGTGTGGGACATAAGTCAGTCTCAAGCTGACGCGGCGGATGGCCGTAGAAGTGGACAAGGCAGCGGAATGCGTCGGGACGCTTACCAGCGGACCTTGGAGTACGTCGAGAGCTGCGAAAGCTGGAAGAGCTCGGAGATGGTCACCAGCAGCACCCACCCGCTGAACGGCGACAACATGGTGGTGAACGATCTCCAAACGTCCCTCTCCTCCTTCTACGAAGAGAACCAATACTTGCAGATGATACAGTGACAGTGCAAAGAGAATAAAAACTACTAAACTTTAAAGTTTTGCCTTGGTTGTTTGAATTTTAATATGTTGTAAAATAAACTGTTAAACAAATTGAAATGGTTGTGCCAAAACTTGTTAAATATTTGACTTCGTACAATTTAGTGATTTTTCATTCAATATTGACTTCACACGTGAATGGTATATCTATTCCGACAGTATGTCGCTGTTATCGAATCTTATTGCAATTGTCAGTAATGAAGGATATATTTAGTTCAAAGTGGTCATAATACGAAGCCTCACTGCTAGATCCTATGAAATATTTTTTGAAAAAAAAAGATTACAAAGGTTGTTTGTTAAACGTTGCTCTAAAACAGACTGATTAATTGTTAAATTCTAAATTTAGCTCGCTTTAAGATATACAAAGTACACTGTTGTTTCAATGAAAAAAGACATAACTCTAACAATCGCTGTAAATAATTTATACTTAAGAATTTCGTATAGTCGTATCTAGAGACCGATCGTCTTCCATCTTTAATTAAGTACAATAAAATTCTTATGTGCGCCTTGAGATACATGATAGCTTATTAATTAGGTCGTGAATCTGTAAATATACAAATTTAAACAAATTGACGTTTGTCCAGTGCCTTACTTAGTTTGAACCATCCCTGTGCCTTATACGTGATGTGAGCTTGTTGTCGTTAATGGTTGTTTAATTCTAAATGGTTGTAACCGACTCGTCATTAAGAACAATATAATTCGATATAAATATTAAATGTAGATTGTATTAAAAGGGATGTTATTTTTATACTACATACAATCCTTGTTAAAGGGAGATAGCGCTATAGTCTTCTCCCTTTTGTTTGTTGGTGCTCCTGGTGGTGTAAATCTACCTCCAGTTTTTACACGCACTCTCTACGTATGACATTAAACCTCAACGAGGTCTATATAGATATAATTGTACAAATAATATTATACATGATTTTTTAGTTTTTTTTTCCACAGAATTGTTGAACGAAAGTTTTAAGATAGAGCTTATGATTATTTGTAATTTTTTTTAATTACGTTAGCTTGTTATGTAATTAAAGCAATATCGAAATTCGAACGAGTTTCGTAGACATCGAATCTCCTAGTTTAAGTTTCTGTAATGAGATTATTAGTTGGTAAGGTTTTGTTATATTTTATTATTTAAATACAAATCGAATGGAAGCGGACGCACAATGTAGAGCTGTTAAAGAGAGAACAAACCTACTACTATTTTGTAATAAATTATTGTTTTATTTTTTTTAATGTAAAGAAATGAAATAAATGCATTTGTGAAACTGTGAGCGATATTTTAATGAATTTACGGAATAAATGTTCTTATCAATTTTTTTTTCCTTATTATTCCACCTTTGTGGTCAAACAACCCTACCAATAAGCCTATGGCTTCTTTAAGTGGATTTTGTTTTATTTTTTTAATTTTTCTTGGTTACAAGTGCCTTTTGTATCTGGATTATTCCTCTGTTACGCCTGTTTTATATCTGGGAGAAAATAGGCATACGTAACTCTCCGTCTTAGAAATTAAATCTAAGGCTATGATTATATGGATTGGTTCTCCGATGTTATGCATAAGTTTGAAAATTCGAAAAGTTTCTAAAAACTAATTTGCTTTGCTTCCTTGTTTCGTCCGGTGATTGAGGTGGCCGGTGACCCATCCTCCTCCCTACCCTTCCTTCGTACCCTCCCCCTTCTGCTTCCTTTCTCCTCCTCCCTCCCTCTTAGTTCTTCTTCCTCCCTCTTCCAAAAATCCCCCCTTAATGGCTGGCAACGCATTCGCAAGTTTTGTAATGTTGCAAATGTCCATGAGCGACGGTATTTACTTGCCATCAGGTGAGCCGCTTACTCGTTTGTCAGCGTAATCCATAAAAAAGACGAGACAACATTTATAAGACCTACAGAGAAGTGTTTCGGAATTCTATCTTCGTCCGCGCGATGTCAATGCATACATAACGGCCTTACAACACAAAGTAAAAATTTCACGGAATATTTTTACAAAAAAAAATATAATAGATATGCAAGTAAGGAGCAAAACATTATGTTCACAAAAAATTAATAAAAATAATCCGACCCGAAAAAATATTCGAAAGCATAACACGTTCAACTTACATCAATATTCCAGAGTTTTCAAGAACGTTCATAAAGCGGGCGGTCATTCTTAAAATCTGGAAGATGTAACAGAAATAACCGCCGTTGTCGTGTACATTCCGCGCGGCTACGTCACGACCCGCTTCGAAATAGGTGGATTATTTTGGATTGTGTTGCCAGCAGCCGTTAGCGATATGCCTGAAGTCTAGTTGGATTTTATGCTCGCGTTGTAGGAAAAACTCGGAGAATTACGCACCTAATAGAATAGAATGGAAGATCTAGAATCAAGGTCTAAAGAGGGATCTAATGACGACAAGGTATAGAATAATTAGTCAACTGTACATTGGACAGCTGTGGTAGCCCAGTGTCCGGACGCTCGATTCAATTTTCCGATAGATTTTGATTCAAAATTCCAATTTTTCCAGATTCAATATAATGAGCGACCTGAATTCAAACCCCGGTACCGGCCCTAATGAATGCTAATTTATAATTAACAATTTTAAGTGCCGATTTAAAGTGATCAACGGTGAAGGAAAACATCGTAAGGAAACCTGCATATTTAAGAAACAGAAAAAAAAATTTATACAAATGAAGTCGGCTCATCCCTCTGTATAGAAAAAGGCTGTGCCCAGTAGCGGAGATATATAGGCTACTTTAATTTTACATCCATGGCATGACTTGATCTTTAACATAGTAGAGACGTTATAAATAATTTCATTTAGGAGCTAATGTGACGACAGTCGTTATGGTAAGTGTGCACCTACGCGTAACAACGCAGTAAAACCTGTTGGACTCTGCGCTGCACTCTTCACCAAGAGATTTTAAACGTTACATCTTTATTCCCAGTAATTAGAGGAGACCGGCCCTTCAAACCGGAACGCAGAAGTGCTTACACATTAACGCTTGGCGGTGATATGACTGGCAATCCAATGGCTGGCAATATCACTTAGTATATTATTCGAACCATTATGTTTTATGTTTCAGTTCCATTAACTGATAGGGTCCCAACGGGGGCTTTTCGTGGGGTCGATTTTACAGAGAGGGGGAGAAAATCAA
Source organism: Eurytides lysithous rurik (assembly GCA_018247575.1). Taxonomy (NCBI): domain Eukaryota; kingdom Metazoa; phylum Arthropoda; class Insecta; order Lepidoptera; family Papilionidae; genus Eurytides; species Eurytides lysithous. The sequence continues at coordinate 5,499 of DWHO01001391.1, forward strand.
TTTTTAATTTATAAAGTTGAAAGTCCCTTTGTATTTAAAAAAAAGTTCGTAGATATTTCAATCTCAATCAAATAAATCTCATGTCCTGCCCAATTCTTTCTGCACCACCCAAAGGTAGAGACTGCCACTGACTGGTAGAAAAGGCCATCGGCATTAAGTCCACCTTTGTACTTAATTTGTATATCAAGTCTAAATAAATAAATAAAATTGGTTAAATATAAATTAACTATTGTGTAAAAGGTAGGCCTTTACGAGAAAAATAATCCAACTCCCCCGTTGGATTATTTTTCTCGTAAAGGCCTACCGCCTTAAAATGTTGGGAATGTGCTTTAACTAAACCTATTGTTTAGAATCAGTTGTCAGCATTGTAAGCGTTATTTCAACGTCGAAACGTACAATTTATTCGGAACGGACTTTAATTTAGCAAAAAGTAAATTTTAAATAAGTTATGCGGTTGTTCATAGACGGGTGTTATTTTATACTATCGCCAAGTCGCTTGTACGTTGTCGAACACCTTCATAACAAAAACATTGATCTTGAAACGCAGAATTTTAGAAGCTCTTAAAGCAGTTCCCTGTTTGAAAATATTTGTAATCCAACATCTGAAACAAATTTGTTAAATATATATATTATAGGAATATATATCTTCTCGTATTCTTCTTGTTTGAGAAGATCCCTAGCCATCAGGGGCACGGATTGTCCGACTATTCTATCTCTTTACGGCAAAAAGCGTAAATGTCCTATCTCCAAAAGCAATAAACTAGTAATTTCAGGACATTTATTATTATTATATATATATATCTTGTTTAAATTTGTATCTTGTTGTATTTACATATTGTTCAATCGTAATACATTTTTTTAAACTCGTACAGTTTCAGTTTTTTCAAACATTAATTCACTACTTAAATTTTATTAACGAATTTAAGTATTTGATTGGAGAAACAAATTTCGAAAAAATATACATTTAGGAGTTGTAATTATTTCTTTTTTTAATATTACTTGTTACACATAAAACTGACATTTGTCATATTTCTAAATGCAAAACTTAAGGCTTCTTTTGTTTTATATATAACTTAAGCGTCAGGCAAACTGATCTGCGAAACATACTCTTGATAGTTAAAACAGCACTCGGGTCTTTTACTATTTTGTTAATTAAGGTTATAATAGGTAACAAAGGCACCAAAACGTTCAGTTTTGCACGATTTTTTTTCTGCATGCGATATTTTTGGGCGCCGAGTCACCTGATGTCCAGAGATATAATTATGTATATTATATTATATAGAGATATAATAATTTCCATCATCCAAAAAGATTTATAATGTAAATATACATTACCACACATAATACTAAATTAGCTGTCATGATATTTGTATATCAGTATGCTACTAGTTTTGAATTAACCTCTCGATGACATGTCGAAATTACGGGCGAATTATCTTCTGCAAATGGAAGTATACATTTTTAGCCTATATAATGTGGAGAAGACATTAGTTTATATTTGTTCATGGGACCACAGTTGTGCTTAAAAAACTTTACCAGTTTTTACAATTGTTTGCGATGCATGGGCTTGTTTGCAGCAGTGTGTTGACATGAGTAACTTTCTTAATACTGTCCCAAATAACTTTAAATGTATTAATCCTCTTCGTGAACGTGACCCGCTTAAAAGAGAACAAAGACGCTACGATGTTTTCCTTGGCTTTGGCAAAGTACGTTTAACATTGCTTGATGAATGTCAAATATGCTTTTAAGCGTTGTTTTGGAACAATATAACAGCAATATTTCATTAGAGTTAAGTGGCCGTCGCTTCATAAAGATTTCTCTTTTAAAATAATTGACAAGTTAATTAATAATTTATTATCAATTCAGATAAGTCAAATGACGTGATAAGAACCCGGAAAAAAAGGTTTTTTTTATAATTTATACTATTCGCGTACAAGAAAGTACATAGTAGTATATGTACTTATTATTTCCAACTTAATAAGTACATATACTAATTAAGTTGGAAATAAATTAGATGGTAGCGTCGTGTTTTATTTATGCTAGGTGGAAACTGCTTTGGATTTTCTGTAAAAGCTTTATATAGTACGTGTTTTTTTTTGTAATTAGAAAAAATAAATGTCATTTTTTCTTTCTTCCAGTCTTTCTCACAATCAGTGTCAAAAAATATATATATTGCATAAAACGTTTTATTTAAAAACAATATTAGTATAACTGCAAAAAATACAGATAAAGAACAAACACTTAAATTTTAAGATGTGCAAAAGAAAATAACTTGCCGTTCTTTGCTAGTTTGTGTTATATATTAAAAAAAGTTATGCTAGTTAATAAAAAAATACATTATACATCACAAAAGCTGTTAATTATCTATAACTATCAATAGACTGAATTCAGGTGCCAAAGCGATGTACACTTTAATACGACGAATTGCTTTTTAAAATCTTTTCGATCTTTTACATATACATATGTTTCTTGGTTTGTCTTTTTCAGACGCAAGATTAGAGTAAAGAGGCATGGTTATGAACAAAGATACAGTTTTGTGGCATGTACATCGATAAAGAATTATAGAATATATATTTTATATAACTCTATATCTTCTATAATATATATTTTCTGGGTATAAATGACGAGAAACCAAAACTGAGGCGAGTGGAATCTCGGTCGAGACCTAGTCTGCATTAACATTGTTCCATGATTGTCGCGAGTAGTTTCAAGAGTAACTCGAGATCTCAGCACCTGCGGCGTTAACCTCTATTTATATTTAGACGGACAAAAATATCGGACCAATTAATAGCCGGGAGTGAAGAATAACAAAGATGTACACTTGGCACTGCGGCTCTACAGCTGGAAATTTCGTTAACGTTCCACAGAGAAATTGTGAAATCGCCGATGTTTTCAATCGTTGGAAATATAAATTTCCGTACGATTAATAAGCTTTTACGTTTCGACGTTCACTTCAGATTTATAGGATTGTAATTTTTCTTACACGGCAAAGTCTTTCAAAATAGCGCGGTAATGTTAGATTCGTGGGCAAAAAGCTACATCAGAAGAATTCAAGAGAGAAAATTATATTGAATCACATCGAAAATTTGGCTGATTTTTGATGTGCAATTAAATTAAATCAAAAATAAACTTTTGAACATTGTTTTAAAATAAATATTTAAATATCAAAACACTCATGGGAAAAGTAGCACATTCTAAATCATAATTTTTTGGTAATAAGAGTTTAATCATCAACTGTCATGATAAATCACAATTCATATCATAAAAATCAAAATATATTTATTCAAATATTATAAATATTACTCAATAATTATAATGCTTAAGGCAACGTTTCGTCTAATTTCATTCAAAATTTTAAAACTGAACTGTGCTCCCAATAATGGTACACGACGTTACGTAACTTTTTAAAAGGATTAATGTTTTATAATTGCATACTAATTGTGATAAACCGTTATATATATTTTACATAATTCGTCTAAGTTGATCTTCTGAGTCCAAAGTTTTTAGACTTCGAATTGGGCGGAGTTTTGACATCGAGCTGAGCGCTGTTCAGTACTGGACCGACGACCATAAAATTTTTTACAGAGGCGGTCGTTTTTCATTAACATAAAACCAAAGGTCAGAGATGGTGATTTACACCATCGTCGGACATATCCCGCAGCGGATGTCGGCCACAGAGGAAAGGGTCTTTTTTTCTTTTTTGTCTTTTACCACACTCGACCCCTACTCCGCATCCTTCCCATGGGGCTCTTTGAGCTCAATTAAGCATATCCTTCAGTCAGCCTAGTATGCGGTCCGATCGGATACAGGTTCCTCTTGGCTTTTTCTAGTTAACCACGTTACGGTTACTTAAAGTCCTCTCTCCGGAAAGAGATAAAGTTTAGATGGTTGCAATCAGTGGCAGTACTACCATACAAGCAAAAAGCCCGGCTTGCCCTAATAAGGAGTAAAATTTATAAATTTTAATAGCACATAGTTCCTGCATCGATCAAATTTAAAAATAAATTATTCGGAAATTATGTGTTAATTAAGATTTATAAATTTTACTCCTTAGTAGGCCAAGCTGGGCTTTTAGGCTTGTATGGTAGTACCGCCATTGGTTGTAATGCGTTTATTTGTTATCTTCTAACAAAATATAAATTCACCAACTTATATGAAAAGACAGATTTCTTACAAACTACTGCTGCAATTCTGTAAAATAATAACCGGATTCTATTAAATGTTCTATAATTTATATGTCTATCAGCGTTACTTTTTTCACGATTGTGATTTAGTTTTTGATGACCGCATACTAAAACAGAGCGAGATTCAAAGCAAAGAAATGATTCTCGTACAGTGAAACTCTTTAATATCTGCAATGTCGCCGAAGAATCAAATTTGTATGTGGGTGAGATGATTCTACGCCCGATTTAACATCAGTGTGTCCAATATTTTATGCATTTCCTGCTGTACTAATAAGCGGCGTTGCCAACCCGGCGTGTTTTTGATTTATAATTTTATTTCAACACAGTTTTCTGGAAAGAAACAAATATTTCATTCTCTCCTGCAAATATTTCGATATCATTATGAATGGAACGACGTTGGTTGGTTTGGATGTATTCGATGCGGTTGACGTTCAATAGAAATATTAGGACCTTGTTCATCAGTTGATTTGCTAAGTGACTTTATTTTCCGATTCGGATACTTACATTGGATTGAAATTTTCAAAAGATACTCCACTTCTTAGGTGAAGTTAATAAAATAAATAAGCATGTGTGGGATTCTTATCCACTAAAACATCCTCGGTACCCGCTCTTTGACAGAGGCTCCAGAATCTTCGATGGGAAATAATGGGAAGGGTTTGCTCATGAACGTATGTCGAGGTCGGTCGATATCTCCCTGATTAAGACCACCTTACGTTGCAGTGTGTATCAGATCCAATTTGGAGGGTGATCCTGGCCTTCATCCCCTTGGAAGCTTTGTAAATGTCGTTTTTAAAGAATGTACACCAACAGGTCGTAAAGGGAAAACAACTGCTTTACAGGTGCGTTAAAGTTTTTACAAACGAAGTTTTCTTCCAAGATGCACGACTTTTAACACGTACACCGTACACGTACATCTTTAAAACTGGTAGATTACACGTTTATTCATAAGGATACGTCGTGCAACATGGAAGGTTAGCGGATCCGTCATTTGTTTACCCGTAGTCTTCAATAAGCTTCTTTATTATAAGACGACATAAAAAAAAACGATTTTTTATTTTAATATTTTCAAATGAAAAGACTTAACACTTAACTATAAATATAAGAGTAAGTATTTACCATTCAGCTGTGAAGCAAAAAAGTACATCAAATTTCTGCTTCGTTCTGATCTGCGCTCATCTCCTAAAGATATGATTGAAGAATAACACAGTGAAAAAACAAGGTCAATTTAATAAAATATCATAATAATTTATTTACAATTTTCTATGTTGCAGATGTTGCTAGATCAATTAAATTAAAACTAACAGCCTAGTAGTCGGATGTATACTTCAGTTACAAGGCGACCGAAAAAGAAGATTCTTGTCGTTGTAAATAAAAAGGATAACGATAATAAACGAATAAGTTGTTAATTTTTTCAGATTTCTTGCATTGAAATCAGTACCTTAAATGTTGTTTCACGTACGGTTACACGATTGCTTAGGACCAAACAAGGTTTTTGAAATATGCACATTATTATGTCTACTCCGTTGCAGTCAAAGACATGAGACAATTATTAAGTTAGATTAGTAATTAGTTCATAAAATTAACCCATTGTATTCTGCTTATAAATTATTGGACATGTTTATGTGATATTCGTTACATCAAAATCAATAACAAAGCTTAGCTCTTTCAGTAATATGACTTATTTGTAGTTGTCGCTTGGCTTCCATAAAAAAATATGAAATACAAGGAACTCCAAATGCAATGGGCAACCTATCAATATTTGAATATTCATGCTTCATAATCTTTGGACTCTAATGCGTGAAGAATTTTGAATGTGATAAAATGCGTTGAAAATATCTTTATTTTACAAGTTGACTTACATGTTTTATGGCTATACACGTTACATAATGCTTATCCCGGATGGTCATGCTATCAGGACGGCTAGTGGTACAAGAAGTCCCACAAAAACAGCGGCCACTGACGCTATTTTGTACTTGTGCTCCCTTGCTTTGACATTCAAATACGCCTCCAGTCGGAGTAGACCGTTAACATCGTAGTTCAGTCGCTGATACTCCCTCAGCTGACTCATGAAGCCCGAGTTGGGGTTGATGAATCTTCTCCGGCTACGCACGTACGAGAAAGCCTCGTCCAAGGTCAGGTTGTATTTCTCCATAAGATACGCGATGACGAGCGTCGCGGACCTCGACACTCCGAAGTGACAGTGGACCAGCACGTTCCCCCTCTTGATTCCCTCTTCGATGAAGCTGTTTGCCATGGGGAAGTAGGGCAAGAGATTGGTTTGGGGTGAGTCGTTTGCCCTGATGAAGAGAGTGGCCATGTTTGGGACGGGGAAAGCCGACTTCGGAATCTTATGCGTCTCAATTGTGAGCACGTGAGTGATGTTAAGGTATCTGATAACATTGACGTCCATCGCAGCCCTAGCATTGCTTAGGTACAGTCCAGGAACTATCTCGCTGTAGCACGGCTGTGTGCAAAGGTCTATCTTTTCATAAATGACCTTTTTAGACCACGTTTTTAAGCCGTTGAAAGCGACAATGGGGTTAGGGATGCTGAGGAATGCGGTTACGAAGGCACTCCTTAACATCACCATGAATAGCCCCCTGATGCTATACATGCCAAACTGCCTCCCTTGATTACATGATTTTTTTAGATTTTCTTCTTTAACATTTTAACAGTCTACTTCTATAGAATTTTGACGTGACATCTTTAGTGATGAGTTATTTGACAGATGATTTACGTTTTTCTGCGTGAGCCAGTCTCAGATGTACAGAGTATACTTTGATGTTACTGTTATTTATTTACACGATGGTTCAGACTTGTATGAAAAGTATGTTATGCATTGTTGCAGTATGTGACGTACATACGTTTAGACATATTTTTAGGAGACAAAATAACTCGCGTGAACATAACGTGCCGCACGTACATTTCTTTGGATCTCAAGCCAAAAGTGAACGACCAAAAAAACTCATACACAATACGAAGCTTTCAAACAAAGAACGAAATAATATACCTTACGTGCTTGTTCAACTGAACTTTACCCGGATATAGCTTTATTATCACATTGTACGATGAAAAACTCCGTAATTAGTCAGTTAAATAATAAGGCCACAACGGAGTTTAAGAGGTCGGTTTAATGTCACCGACGCTGCGCCTGATCTCTCTCCGGTCATGTCAGTTTTCCGTTCCATCGGGCTATAAGAGTGAAGAAAGAGTTAGGGCACACAAATTAGTATAAAGATCATGTCTCTACTTTTATGCGTTCAAAAACTACGCAATCTTTTTTATAAATTCAATATATATTTTAGTAACCGTAAAGAATGTTCAATAACGTCAGCCAGTTCGAGTGTACAAATTATATAAATACAGGTAAACGTTACGCCAACCGTATTTCAAGAGTAACGAATCCCTTTAAAGCAATCAAGGTTACAGACAGATTTAAAACCGTAATTACTTTGTCACCTCCCTAATTACGAGCAGATCGTTTGGGGTTATGTGACGTTTCTGTATTTAGCACAACACAAGCGTTTTAAACATTTTTAGCAGACGGAAAAATGTTTAAAACGCTTGAGCGTAAGAATGAAACTCAAGTCTGGTGGTTTTTTATTTCTACATTCATAGGATTGTAGAAACAATGTAATTCTCGTTAACGCTCAATCACATCTGTTATATAATTGTGACGGTTTCCTCCATTTTAAATGCAGCAACGAACGACATTATTTTTTCTTTTGCTTTTAAAAAAAAAATACACGACAAACTTCACTTAAACCGCGAACATAATCGAATCTACCACAACTGATAAATCGTAGAGATCGAAATTTTATATATTTTATGTTTGTCATTTGAAACTTAGAAATAACAAGACACATGACTTTTGTTGTAATGACATAATAGATGTTACAAAATTTGTACCGAGCTAAAATTGTTTCCCTAATTTAAAAATTACAGTATGTTATATTAGAATCTATTTAGTAGTACTTCTAGAGATACCTTCCGAAAATGGCAAAGCAACAACTGCCATAGTATATTATTTATTGGCTGATAAAAATCAGTCAGTAATTATTTACTGGTGGAACTAAACTATGTTTATATTACCTGCCTCCGAGGTCTAGGGGTGTAGGCACGCGTTGTGCGATTTGGACATCGTGGGTTCAACTGTCGCGGTGGATAATGCTTTAGTGCAACTTTCGGTGGGGTTATAACCAGATATTATGGGTTGGGGCATTATAACCTGATATCCCGATTGTCTGTAAAGCGAGATGATCCATTATTGAATGGGTAAAAGTATGTCGGTAAAAGTTAATCTTTCTATTTGTCACCTCTTGATGGCTTGAAGAAGTCGTCATTATGTGGACAGTTTGATGTCTACACCTCTACGTCTGATCTCTCTCCCGTCTTGTTCGGGCTATGAAATAGTGGAGAGTGAGAGCAGCTGTCTCTGCGTAAATAATTGTGTACTATAATGTATGTCACGCAGATATTATTACGCACATATTTCACAAGTGCATATCATGATCGGAGTGATCATAAGTAAATAAATTACAGCAAAGGTTGAAAGACATTGGATGCGTGTATATCCTTTCAAGTTTTAGTTCTTTTTTGTTCGACTGGCCCGTTGGTGCAATGTTTAGTTAGTGCCTCTGACGAAAAAACCCAAAGTCGTGGATTCGATTTCCATCTAGGACAAAATATTTGTACTATGAACTTTCTATTATTATCTTTCTATTTGTATTTGTTCTGCGTCTGGATGTTAAAAATCTATATAAGTAATAATTTAAAATGTATAAGTATGTTTATCGTTTGTCTGGTTACCATAGTACAGGCACTGTCTAGTTTGTGATCAAATGGCCCTTGTTATTTCAAATTTCTTTTCTCTGCTTTTCTTGTTCAAATAGTGTGACGGATAGTGCACTACCGCTAGCCAAAAAAACTTTCGATTTTGTTATTTTTCTAATGTTATAAGGCAATCTGTTTTCTATTTCTATTCAGCTAAATGTTTCTGATTTATTCTCGCTCAACGCGAACCAATTCCACTCGTCTTTTACACTGACCCACTTACTGAATCCAGGGCGTACGAGGTATTCCGAGAGACGCTCAGTAACATCATCGACGCCTGTCGCTCTCCAAGCGTCTTTAGTGTCACTTACGTATTATTAAAAATGACAAAATTCCTGAGTACACAATACAGTATAGTGCTTGCAAAAGTTAATATACACATACTGAACAAACCTTTAGTCTTTAGGGCCTTTAGTAATAAAAAAAAGTTGTAAATGTTGTCTATTCCTCTGTTTCAAACGTTTGAATGCCGATGTTAGTTCTGACAATTAAATGATCCGTTTGGCGCAATTCCTAAGTTGATTTCTGCGTCGCTTATCGTTGCTTCGATTGCAAACCGCGGCTAATATTTGTATAAACTACAGATAATTGTTTCGGATCTGGGCGTTTGTCCGTGTTAAATCTATGTATGTAAAAAATACTTATGACACGAGAAATTTCTACATTACAATTGGGTCAGCGATTAAAAAAAAATAGAAATAGATAAACACACTCTCAGTGATATTAAAGGACGTATTCTAAGGTGAAGGCACAGAGAAGTGGCCTGGAAAATAGAATATATGCATACTATATGAATAAATTATGAATATAGTTATGGCGAATGAGCGATATCGTTACCAGCAGAGCTTTTTGGGTACACATCGACACTGATAAACAAAAACGTAGTTAATTTGACAGTGGTAGACCCACGCAGCTGTTCATGCCGCTGAACGGGCCGGCTCGAACCGGATAGATACCACGACCTCACTGAAAATCGGAGTAAGGTGGAAGTGTTATTGCGCGTTTCGTCCGGCGAGTGAGGCCGGTGGCCCAATCCTTTTCATCCCTTTCCTTTCTCCCGCTCCCTCTCCTCCCCTCTATCCCTCCCTATAAC
>DWHO01001392.1:0-15607 GCA_018247575.1 Eurytides lysithous rurik
CCCCCCCCCCCCCCCCCCCCCCCCCCCCCCCCCCCCCCCCCCCCCCCCCCCCCCCCCCCCCCCCCCCCCCCCCTACTAAATCATCACCGCAAAAGAATAATGTGTAAACATTATTATTATATATTAAATTGCGGCTAACTGGCAAAGCCAGATAGAGACAGGTGCAGTATGGAGTCAATTTTGAGGTGTCTAGGTCTAGTCACTTCAAATAAAATTTAACACTAAAATTGCTTAAAGCTTATTATACTATACAGGAGTTTCTGGAGGATGAAATGCGTGAATTTTAATTGATCGATTCGTATGTGGGATAGGTATTACAACGTATTGAACCTTAACATATTATAACGGTATTTTAAAAGAGCAACTGTTGAGTTTCTCGCCGGCTCTTCTCAGCAGAACTGTTTTCCAAGCCAGTGGTAAATTCCTCACGAACAAAACGTAAAAATGACGATTCAAAAGTGCTTGTAAAGGCCTGTTTGAATAAATATATTTCGGTTTGACTTGAAGGATAGTGTTACGGGCGCGTTCCATGAGATAGCAAGCCCATCTTAATGACTTCGTTTCTTTATGTTTCGTCGAATGAGGTAACCGGACGCTCGCTCTATTATCAGCTGGCATTACGCTTGCCACGCTTCCGCGGTTGCCGAATGACTTTTCAATAGTCAATACTTCTTACAAAAATCGAAGATTGGAAATGGAAACGCTTAGGGTCACTGTGATACGGATTTATGGTTTTCGCAATAAAAGCACTTTATCTAAACAGATACACACCTGCAAACAGTTGTCATAGAAAAGCTCATTCGGTAGCGCCAGTATGTCGGGATCGGAACGGAAGTTCTTCACAAGCATCGTTATGTAATTCGGATTGTTGTTGTATAATGAGTCATAGGACATTTTCAAACGTTCCATAAGCGATATGTCTGAAAAGTTAATGTTATGTGTTATTGTATGTGTGTTATGTGTATATATTTAGATGTATGCTATGTGACAAAGATGTGTCAAAATTACTAAAATAACTTATTATCTAAACATGGTATATCAATTATTATTCTTGCGCTTCGGAAGGGTTAAAGGGTTTTTCTTGATAAAGCGCTTTTTTAAATACTTCTCAACTGAGTTTCACAATTAGGTGTGACTTCATTAGTTTGCCTCATTCATTTCAATTGGCGATCAATGTTTTCGACGCTATCAACTTTGCTTTTTAACGTATATTCCACTTCTAATTTCGTTCATAACTTCGACAGTGTTTGCGCTTGCTCCCGACGTCACTTAATTTTGTTAAAACTATGATATAACAAAATAAGAGGTCATATAAAAAGCTCACTCAATCCCCTGTGCTTGGTCTCCCTGGAAACGCAGACCGGCCCCAACTGCTGGGGGTCCCCAGCCAGCACCAGTTGGCCATCTGGCGATAGCAGGCTTGTTATTGGAATCAGCGTAGCCGGCTCAGAGGCCTGCGCCGCCTCGTCGATGAACAGATGCGTCATCTGCAACTTGTACTTCCTCTTTTGTCCCATTTGACTTCTCCTATAGACAGAATCATAAAATTAATTAATAACACTACATATACAAATAAAAACTAATATCCAACTTATATATATATTAGGAGACATTTAAAGGAGAAACGACACTCTCGCACTAAATATGAACAGATTGCCTCATTTCTCTAAATCGGTTAGAAAAATTGATTTTGCACAAATCTGTAATCAGATCTGCCTTTTTTTTATGATTTTTCTCTTTCTCTTTAAATAATATTAATCAAGAATAAACAGAGGACAAAAATATGTTGAAAAGCTATTGCAAATCCTCAGCTTTTGGCACATTTCATTTTATCTTTATTGTTTATTTAAACGAAAGCATTATATAAAAGTAAGTATAGGACCGTAGGGTTTCGGCAAAATTTTGTTTTTTGCCTAGAAAATTTAGTGACCGGGCGTCCATTTTTGAATCAATATACTCAAAAAAACCTGAGCAACCACAATAAAAAAAAATCTTAATGTGTGAAGTCCGCCAATCCGCAGTGGGGCCGCAAGGCGGTCTGTGCCCTTATACCCTGTATATATAATAAGGCCTGTACCCAACTGTGGGATATATATATATAAACTGCTTTTACTTTACTTTACTTTACACTTTAGAAGCTTAGGATGCGTCATCTAACATCAAGGCACGTGATGCGCGAGTTAAACGATTACTTACCACTCGTACTTGGCAGCATGGAGCAAAGTGGTCACGAATATCCTGTGCTTGCTGACGTGCACATTGGTCACCGGATAAAATGTATCCGCACTGGTACCATTCGACACCGGTGCGAGCACTGACGGCATTACGGACCTGTGACATAAATTATAAAGTTAAAATAAAAAAAAATAAAAAAAAGCCTAGTGTGAAATGTTTATATCGCGTCCGGTGCTAGAAAACATCCCATTGACGATGAAGGTCATTAAACAAAGGACACAAAGCACACTCAAACTGGGAACAACTATTTGTGGATCACACAAAGTCCCGTTCTTAACCCTTTGCGGTTCTATGTCTAGTGTGATTCGACATCGCTTTGTATTCCTGTAAGACGTTTAACCCGACTATGTCTCAAATCTAGGCTAAATGCCATTAGATAAGTGCTTCGAAGTCGTAGCAAACTAGAAAGCACTTTGAAATCCTACATTTCGGTGAAGTGTGAAGAGCTTTCGGTGCGCAAAGAGTTAATAAGCACTGAAGTAGATTCAAGCGCAGTCAGTAGCAGTTGTCTAGGTGAGCGTTTAAACCATTTCGCCATTTGTGCGCGATTTTTATAAGTCTAACGATTTCTGCGTGACATTCAGTAGGATTATTTTTCACTGATTTAGAAGGCAACTTAACAATGATGCAATTAAAATTGGTAAAACAATAAGAGATATCTAGTCCTACTCTAAGTTTGACGTAGCCGCCCTATAGCAGAATAAAAAGTTGACACAGGGTTAACTGTACCCAATGCTAAGAGCATTACATAATATTATATCACAAACAGTGTTCCCTCTAAGTACGTATGTGCACACACAAATTTGAAACATAGGGCACATAAAAATTATTCGCGCGCACAATTTTTTTTCGTGCAACAAATAAAAGAATAAAAAAAAACAATTGAATACAATGTTGTTTTAGATTTAAATAAACCGCTCCTACAGTATTTATGTACAGGTTATAAGTTTTACATTTGTAGTTACAAAAACTACTATCACGATTGAGTGAATGCCTATGCGTAAATAGGTACAAAATTTTGCTGAATATTAATACCGTATGTTTATGGTACGGTTTTATTTTACTATGTGCGCTTTTTTGATTGGCGCATAATATTTAGATTTTGGATCAATCAGCACACACTCCAAAAAGTGCGCACGCACGCAGGTCACAAAAATTTAGAGGGAACACTGACCACAGACTATATGTAACACGTAATAAGTAAAGAATTTTCCTTTTCTTCGATATGATAAAATCAAAAAATGATAATTCATTGTGTCTAAGCGAATATTATATTTTTTTTAAACTGTGTTAAAGTTAAACTCGTTAATTTGTTTCTATAAAGGAATCCTCGATAAAAGAATGGATAACGAGGATATAAAAAAAGGCACAGTGTCCAGAATAGCAGAAAGATAAAAGCTTGAAATTAAACACACACACACACACTCACTATGATGTATTATAATAATGTAATATGTTAGTTGCTAAATGCACAAATTTAGTAGATACCTATAAGGTCTTTCTTTACAAATATTAGGGCTAAGACCTCGATAAAAACACTAAGATTAAATCAAGGAAACGATAATTCTTTCCCGCGTTTTTCTTTATACGAAAAGCACAAAGCAAGGGGTTCGCTATTTGCAAGTGGTGACACTCACAACATCAGAACGACCAGTGCTGCCAACTGCCGGATGGAATGACTCTAGTCGAAAAAAAAATCTATATTTCGCCAGAAGTTTTCACCAGATACCAAATATCGTACAATTAAATAAGGTATGTTAATTAAGAAAAATATAATACCATTCCCGTGTCTGTGAGTTCGCGCGGAGCAGATAATTATCAATGTTCAACTTCTTGTTATACTGCAAGAGCATCACAGCGATGTGATCCGCCGCCATATTGGAATCGGTGCATACCATTATTCTATTTTTGCTGTCACTCGCAACAAGCTGTCGAGATTGTTAAAATAGTTAGATGAAGTGATTACGAGTTTCTGCACGATTACTATATACCATGTAATAGGGAATATGTGCTATTACTAATTTATAAATATACGTTGTCCGAGACGAGAAAACATATAGAAAAAATTAGAAAAAAAAAGCGGGTACATATTCCCTTATTAACCCTTAGTTTTTTTATTGACCTTAGTTCAAAATTATGATATTGTTAAATATTAATAGCGGTGAAAAGCGATAGAGAAAGAAGAAAGAATAGAGTGAATGTAAAAGTTGATTATAAGGTTAATACTAATTTCAAAAACAAAAAGACTCGTACATACTTGTTGTTTATTCAAATGAACGTTTGGATAGAAACAGACACAAAATTACTAACATTTTAATTATGATTATCCGGATTATTCGAAATGATAAACAAGTTTTGAAATTAGTATTTACCTTATATATATATATACATATTCAGACTCAGCAATCGTGTACAAGTACTAGAGCTGATTTTTTCCGAGTTACCCTCGGTTAAATACCTCGATAGTAAGCCCTCTTGTAGCAAATTAATTATATATAAATAAGACTTGTATACAAATGGAAAAAAATCACAGTGTTGCCAGTTACTAAAGATACTACATTATTGTGTTCTAGTTCGAAGGGGAGTGTGTTCGGGGTAGATGTGGGCATAGGCTATTTCACATGCCTTCATGACAAACGCAGCGCAGAGCCAAATAGTTTTAAACACGTCCAGTCTTAAACAGTGTGTGGCGCTGGACTAAGGACAGGCATATCGCATGCTCTTCAAGACCTTACCGCATACAAAGACATACCTGCACGATGGCTTCCACGATAGTTATAGTCTTGCCGGTGCCGGGTGGCCCGAATACAATGTATGGCGCTTTCCCCGACGAGGCGGAAACCATGTGCTCGACAGCGGATCTTTGCTCCGGATTGCTCTTTATAAGCGGATTGAAGAACCTAAAACGTGTCGCAATGCAATGTGAATTGTGCGGCTAATCTACAGTATATCTATCAGCCAACGGTTTTTTATGAAGTAGGTTGATAAACGAGCAAGCGGCTCACCTGATGGTAAGCGATTATCGCCGCCCATGGACATTTGCAACATTACAGAACTTGCTAACGCGTTGTCAGACTTTAGGGGGGAATTTTTGAAAGGGGAAGGAAGGAGCAGAGACGGAGGGGAAGTTAGGGAGGAAGGGTTAGGCAGAGGTAGGGAGGAGGTACCAACTGCGCGGGATATATCATAATGCACAAGCGTTTCCGCAAACACAGGCGCATAGGTGGTGATCTCTTAATAACGACTTTTTACATTCGACGCATGGATCATCTAACTTTTCAAGCAACCAGGTCATCAGCCCATAATGCTCTAACCTAAGAGACAACAACACAAATTCATTGCCCTCCGCGGGATTTGAACCCAGCACCTTCGTTTTATTTTGCGCGGACCTATACCACTAGGCCTCGGAGTCGAGAGCAATGTGATTAACGACTCATTTAACATACAATGAGTTATTGCATTTGGCCCTGCTTGGTCACTTCACTGTTTCTTCATTCCTTGCGGGGAAAAATAACCTATGTTAATATCCACGCATTATAACAAAACACTTTTGTGTTTACATTGTTTTCCGGGATTAGAGTTTGTGTGGGGTGTCCGTTTTGGTGGTGTTCATATATTCCGCTTTCCAAAATTTTTCTACAAATCAGTCTAAGTCACTCTTACCTTTATAAAGTACATCTATGCCAAAAATATCCGTAACTCCATCGTCGCGTGTGATAAGGACGCACCAACCAAGAAACACTCAAAAATTCATAATATCAGAGTAAAGATTATAATGTCCTCCCTGATGATTTCGGCTACGGCTACTTTTGTATTGGGTGATCAGCCTACAACGCTTTAACCCAACTAAGAAACAATAACACACCCATGTCTCACTCGGGCTTTAAACTCAGGACTATGAATTTCTAAAGATCTGCTCCACTAGATCACGTAAGCAGAGCAGTAAGAATTAGTGTCGGCAATGAATGAAATATATAAAAGATTTCTCTGAAAGCAGAGGAATCTTGATACAGCAAATCATGAGACAAAAGTCACATATATTATGAAAGATTTACTAATCAATTTAATTTTTGACAAGATTAAATTATAGTAACACACTTAATGATCCAGTTAAAAGAAATAGACATAACGCGATAAGAATATTTCTGTATGTTCAATTATTTTACAAAATTATGGTCGCAACATGCTTCTTGAAAGTTTTCCAGCACTTCTTTCCTTTTGAGACTTATTGAGTAAAAGCTTTCAATTATTTTTTAGCTAACATTATTTATTAACTTTATTGGTGACTTACTTCGAAATGGGTTTGATGGCCACCTTACGTTTTAGAGGTTCGGGGAATATTCTACAATCTTGCTTAGACGAAAATACTGAATTCACCGCTTGATGCATTCTCTCAAAAGACATTCGGCTCAGGAGAAAGCGTATGTCGAAGTAAGCATCTTTCTGATTGTAAAGATGGAATCTGAAATAAGCATAAATATTAAGAACTCAGACTTAAGTTACACTCTACACAATTACACACTATTATTTGTTTTGTTTAAATAAATTAAAAAAGAAACTTAAATAGTATATTGTTTTAAATTCCAAATCGCAAATAAATATAAATAAACCATTTCTTAATCTTCAGCGACATCCACTACCGCTCAAAAGTATTTGAGCGGTAGTGGGGTTTTATTGTCAATTTTTGAAACATAATAATAATCTTCTATATTTGTTATAGCTATTTATTATTAAGTATGGTTGAATGTATTTACATTTTAAATAATTTTAATGTTACACATATCATAATTTCTGACCAAAGCTCAAGTTGACTGGGAAAGAAGGTCTACAGGCATTAAGTGCGCCCATTGTAATCCCATATTTTGTAAGGTGTTTATAATTAACAATAAAAATAAAGCTGGTGGATATTGAGCTGATCCCACAATAGTTCCATTAGGTATAAATGTGGGGATTGCGGAGGCCACATAATGGGTTACAACAATTATTGTTTTTCTTTCCGTTTTAAAAAGTCATTGCAGTCGTAACGTGGTTAAGAGAATTATTCTACTAAAATATATATCTCGGACCAACAAAACGATTTTCTGAAGGTACTGCATTAATATTAAATACGTTATTTGTAATCTCCTATTTTTAGGATCCTTGTATCCGTCAAGACATCCATGATGATTTTACAGTACTTATGAAGGCCAATTACTATAATCTTACTCTCTTCGGAATGTTTTACACATTTTATTCAATAAACAAAACGACCAATCATATTAAAACTAAGTGTAAAGCTATGGACAGCGTGTTTTCTGATCAATGATATTAGATAAGTAATGCATAAATATTTGAATTGTTTAATAATATCCTCTTTATTACCAAATACCTTTAAAAAAAAGCTGTCACATCAAAGTAACCTCGAAAAGGTTCCTAGAACGACATTGTTTTGCTTTTCTGAACAGGAGTTGTCTAAGAACAGGTTGTTAACTTTTTAGCGCACATAAGTATTTGCAAGATATTTAATTAAATATAAGTACATGTGGCCAAATACTTTTCGACGCTCTGCTCGCTACCTAGAGATATTTGATAACACATCTGTTTGTTTAATAATAATGGGTAATCGGCGAGTTTCTTTCTTTATACAAAACAATGTCACGTCATAGTGACCTGAGCCGGATTGTAAGCGTCGTCAGTCCAAATAATGTGTGCCGCTAACTGCATCCACAGTTAATATAGACTACAAAATATAGACAACCTTATCTCTATGCCCAGTAATTATGTTGGCGATATTCCCCTGCCAAGCAGAACACATCAAATAAATAAATATCACGGGACACTCATACATTGCCATCTGATCCCAAACTAAGCAGAGCCTGTACTTTGTATGGTAACCAGACAACTGATACACATACTCATGTTTTAAATGCATTCTTATATAGATAATTGACACCCAGACAGAGAACAAATATCTCTGCTCATCACACAAATATTTTGCCCCGGGTGGAAATCGAACCCATGATCTTTAAGTTTGCAGTCAGGAGCACTAAACCACTACACCAACGGGCCAGCAGCGCTTATACATTATTGCATAGCAGTAGAATAACAATGGTACCACACCAGGCGGACCCTGCAAAAGAACTTCACTCACTTAAGAAAATTAACAGAAATATTTGTACTTATGACATAACTTTTTATACAAATTAAATAAAAAAAAAGGTTTATCTATTTAAATCATGTACATAAAATTATTAAACATGAAATCAAAGCTGACAATGACACATGAATCAATCAAATGCATTCTCGACACAATTTAATATGTTCACTTCTAATTGAATAAAGCAATCTATTCAGCGAATCACTAAGTTTCTTAAATATCATATAAACATGAAATATGAAAAAAAAAATTAAATAGTTACTAAAAATTAAAATTTCTTAACACATTACAGCAATGAGTTGTCAGCATATTTTTTAACTTACGATTCATCCATCTTTGCTAGTTGTACATGAGTGTCAGTCAAATCTATAACACTGCTCTCAAATACTAAAGAACTGTCCTGCCGTGGTCTAACAAAAACTCTGTCACCTGCAATGCATTTTCAAAATTCATAAGTTATCTAATCTAAAAATATTCGATCGAAAATTACCTGATAGTGATTTAAACAAACAACATTTAAAACCAAAGGGAAAAAAATCTTTAGCGAATTTTCTCGAACTCGAGTCACTAGAGAAGTTTTAGTTGACACTTTTATTATGACAATGTAATTTATATAACTAAATAACAATGAAAAAATTCAAATGACTTCAGATACATTTGCCAATTTAGAGTGGTACAGCCACGCAGCTGCTCCCGCTGCTGAATGGGCCGGTTCGAACTGGATAACTACCACGACCTTACAGAAAATCGGCGTAAAGTTGAAGTGTTTTTGCTTCCACGTTTCGTCCGGCGAGTGAGGTGGCTGGTGGCCCGTCCCCTCCTTCCGATTCTGTCTCGTCTCTCCTCCTCCCTTCTCCAACCCCCCCACCCTCCAAAAGACTGGCACCGCATTTGTAACGCTGCAAATGTCCATTGGAGGCGGTGATCACTTTATATCAGGTGAGCCGCTTGCTACTGCCTACTCCATAAAAAAAAGAAATACCTTCACTTAGATCAAGATATACAGGGAATTAGTTAAAATCAAGTACCCGCTTGATACCCTGTATATCTTTAAAGTGTAAGGCCCATTAAAGTGAACTCTCAATGGTAATAACCTTTGCAATTAAACATTAAAAAATAAAAAATGGTTGACACTTCACAGAGAAATCGTACACGTAAAAGAATCAGGCGAAATGAGAAACTCCTAATATTCGAAGGTTTCCATTTCGAATAGAGCTTATGTCACTACCCAAAATAATTAACCTTATCCAAAAATTATACCAATAGCATTGAAATCATAGCATTACATGGTATTGGCAACTGTCATTATTTAACAATTTCATTATCATCATTATCATTGATGCATTAAAGAAAAGACAAACAATAAATGCTTTCTAATTAATACTGCTAATATATAGGATGGTGTTATGCAAAGTCTGTATGGGAAGGTTTAAACAATTATAGGTCAATTTAGTAATTACTAGTTAGAGAGATTTAAATCTGTGTGTGATAGACGCAGCGCACTTTGTACTGTGGTATTATTAAAGACAGGCGTATCGAACGAACAACTGAATAAAAAAAATTAAAAAGTTAGAAATTTACCGCGTATTAAAGATGGTCTCTTTTCCGCCAAGCCAGGGACCTCTAGGTGGTATGCATTATTCTTGTACTCCAGCGTTACATTAAACATGTTAAATTTCTAGAACAAAATTATTGCTACTGGTAAAGGTTAGATAAAAAAAACCAATTTTTCAATATGCTAAAATTAGGGGTTCTTTAATATAAGTATGAATCTTACGGAAGAAGATCAAGTGAGGAACTCCCTTGTGCACACAGGGTTGATACCAACCAATAACCGATAAAAATAGATCGAAATGAATATTGTTTTGTCAAAAATTAAATTTTATTGACAGTAAGATAATATATTGTGTGATTTAATTTTTTTTTTGTGGTGGCAAATATGTCTGAATTAAGATAAAGAGTAAAAATTATCCACATATAAATATACCTTTAAATGGATTTTGGCAACTATTTCTTCCCACCACAGTAAATGATGAAAAAAAAACATGTAGTTGCTTCTTGTGGTCCCAACCTCAAAAATAGTACTGTAAGGAATGTATTTAATTAAGCACTGTTTTTAATATAATTCATGTACACAGGAATTTCTTAAATACAAAACAATTACCGGACATCAATTATTAAACGCTGCAGTTTTTCTTTCTCTTCTTTGGTTGTTTTTATTTTTTCTAATGAGTTTTCTTCTATGCCATACGGTAAAAGAACTTTTAAAAGTTTGGGTATTTTGAACTTCCAATCTTGAGGCCTGAAATAAAAAAAAATAGCATTTACAATTAGACCTCAATACAATCTACATAATTATTTGTTATGTGTAAATTATTATTATTCATAAATGCTTTCAATAGACACTAATGTATATCATTTATTATAGCTAAGAAATAAAACTAAATTGTATCTGTCTATTTATTATCTATTTTGTCTCTATTCAGCAAACCATATAATGAAAAAATTAAACATGCAGTCTCCGCATTGACCATTTCAAATATGCGGGTTCCCATATTTGTAGTGTTAGCCTTATTTTTCTCATTTTACATGACAGATCACTCATACTTGCCTAACACCCTAACACATACATTAATTACAGATAGGAATAACTATAGACCTATCTTCCTTGCCACAATTATAGCTAAGTTACTTGACAGCTTACTTAACGACATTCTGTGACAACGACGGAGCATGTGAATCTGCATCATTTTCAATTTGATTTAGTAATTTATGTGTTAAGCTAAATAGATAAGGTGTTTCGTCGGTGTATATTTTCATGCTCCGTTATTGGTACGCCAACCAAAATAAAAACAGGTATTGAATGGGATACTTTCTGATAGATATTCTTTCGGTCGCGGCGTCAGGCATGTTAGGCTGGCTTCACAAACTCTTTTTAAATTATATGTCAACAACCTTATAAATAATATAACACGGTAGATTGGTTCCGCGTTATATGTAAACGCGTTGTAGGGCTAATCCCTTATAATATGAAAATAAATGAACGTAAGAGTACCGTGTTATAGGAGGGACTACTATATGTGCTTTTAGAAAACTATTGTCTGTCTGTCAGGAATATGCAAAGTTACTAGGTTTAAAATATGAATGTGAGAAGAGTGAAATATTAGTATTAAAAGTTAGAAAATATAGGCCTAGTAATATATGTCTTGTTGTACTTGATGTTCTCCGAGTAATTAATCATTTTTAATATCTTGATAATATCGTAATGGAGGACCTTGCTGATAATATTGAGCATGAATGCAGCCTGTTCGCGCCGATCTGTGTAACATGCTGTTCAACGATTGGCTGCTAGCGGATCATACAATAACTGGCCCAGAAACAGAAATATCACTATAGATTGTGATGATCGAAAGTTACTCAGAGAGTTGTTAAAAAATAAGAAAAAAACTTCTTAGTTTTCATTACAAATTAATAGAACAATTTCTACTTGAACCGCGCGTACATGACTTCAGGAAACTGGTTTGAAAGGCTGTAAAGCCAGGAAAAGCCTTACAATTCTATAATATCAAAAAGGCCCAATATGAATGGGCTCTAAAATACCAAAGTTACATCAAATATTGTGTTACAATTTTAAGGTTATTAAATCGATTTAATTAACTAATAGTCATAAACAATATAACATCAAAATAAAATGCATTGTTAAAATAATTTAATTCTCTAGATTTTTCTGTATTTCAAATTTTTGGACCACCTGATGTGACTTTTGTGCGTCGCTGAGTAGGCGAATGATTCAATCCACAGAAACCTGCGCCGTGTCTTCAAGTAGGACACGGCTACTACTGTAGAACACGGCGGAGTTGGCGTAATGGTTTAGGGCTGTATGACGAACTCAGGAGTTAGCGAATTGTTCGTATGTAATGTAGCCTTAAGGACTCTATAAAATTGTGTCCTCAAATAGGCTTTAATGCCCTTATTTTGAAAATTTTGGCGATACACGAACACAGATGGTGCCAATTTTCAACAGGATAACTCTCCATGCAATAAATTAGCCCGCACTATAAGCATGGTTCAGAGAAAACTTCTTGAGAGGCCTGCCCAGTCTGCAGACCTGAACCTCATAGTCTATGGAGTTGATTACAGCACAAAGTCAGGCGCCACACTATAAACACCAAAGAAGAGCCAGAATACGCCAGCGACAAGAATGCAATGCCCTGAACACTGTAGAAAGCTCTCTACCAAAAACAATTACTGCAGCGATTAAGGCAAAGGGTTACCCACAAAATATTTATTTTATATCAATAAATAACGATGTGTATGTGTATTAAATTGTTTTAATTTATTCCATTTTAACATTCCTTAAAAATGTTATGATATTATGAGCACTTATGGCCAAGGCTATATAATATTCTCTTATAAAATATTAATTACATACATTATTACTTTTTTGTTTAAAAATCCTATATTTATTAAATTAATTTGTATTAATATTTAAACATTAATCACTCAATAAGAAAAGTTTTCAATTATTTATTTATTTAAGTTTTCTATTAAATGGTGTTGTTGTTTTCTATTGACTGGAGACAAATATTTTCTCTCATCCAATATATTTATGTTAGACACAAAAAAACAGATAAGAAAAGCATACTCACAAAAGATGTACAGAACGTATTATATGATCTGGTTGTTCCCATTTCTGATCGGTAAAAGGAGTCTTTGGGTGTGGATAGATTACATGTTCCTCACTAACTAAGACAACCTGAAAATAAAGGGAGCTGATAAATCTTCATATTTCTATGAATACCTAACAATAATCAAGAGTATCCTTGCAGGTATGTAAAAAAAATCAAAATTATTATGTTGATTTTTTTATTTGCTTTATGTAGATAATTTAAATTGTTTATAATCTGATCATATATCTAATCACAATATATCTTATCTATTTCAATATGATTTTCAAGGTCTTTTTTTCATTTTTTCAACCAATTAATTCTATTTATTTAAATAAAAAAAAGCAATACAAAAATTTTCTTTGCTTTGAATGCTTCAAAATTTATTTCAATCGTCTCATTTTTCTACTCAAATTGATGTAACAATGTCAAGGTAAAGATGCAGACAGAATTTTAATAATATTGCATTTCTTTTATGTTCTTAATATATGTTGACAACACATTGTGCATCTGATACTTACCCTTTGTTTAAGAAATTAAGAAAAAAAGCTATACTCTATCCACACAACAGGTAATACATGCATCTAATGGTAAGCAACATGTTTGGCTATAATTAGTCTTACTACATGATCAATTTTGTAATGTTGTTGAAGGATAGTAAAATAATACCAACTTACCATCTCACGTACAATAATTATATTCCTTGCATCACTTTTGCGATAAAGGGTAAAAATTATAGGCATCTCAAATTGTCCGATATCTGCAGACTCAAATCTAACATGTATTTTGTTCTTTATTGTAGTTTCTAAAAAAAAATAATAGTTTGATCATATTAATCTGAGTACAAAGAAGTGCACCAACAAATGAAAGAAGGGTTCAAACAATAAATTAATATCTTTCTTCAATAATCTTCTTACTTCTTGTCAGGATGTTTGGAGGTTTACCAAATATAAATGAATGTTTATCCATTATAAACTGTGGCTGCGGATGACCTAACATAACTCCAACTATCAATAAATCTTCATTTCGCAAATCATTAGTTACGGTAAACAAAAAACGTACTGCTTCACATGGTTGTGCCTGAAAAATTCAACGCCAAATTAGTAATTTCTTGGCCATGAGATATGACCATTATCACCCGGAGATTTAAGATATTATCTCTATGACCAGCAATTTAAATGAAACATTGTCCATAAAACCAAAACACGATGTTTTCACACTACTGCTTCACAGCAGACACCATTGTCTCCAAGTGTACTCTGCAAAGGAGTCCTGCCATTTATAAAAATAACAGATGTTATAATTTACATTTTCTTGTGTTTAACTTTAAGTTAAAACAATATGTGATCCACATTCTTTTAGTTATGTTTTTATATATATATTCAAGGCTTAAATCTGCCAGATACATGTGAAAACATTTACTATTTTGAAACAAGAATATTATAACATTAAGCCACCTAAACCAACTGTAAATGTAAATTTTGTTTATATACATGTGAGTTTCTAAGATGAATGGATAAATTGCTTAGATTTAGCTTCAATCTATTTATGAGGATATGTCAATTAACATGATGACTAAAGGCTTGAATAAAAAATAATTAATTCAATTAATTACTTCAAATGTATAAACAAGCTTTTATTTACTTTCTTTTAATTGAAAGAAAGGGGGAAACAAGCAAGCTATAGCTAATGATTACTATATATCTATGATACCCGTCTGAAATTAAAACACTTTTTGATAACATGTCTTCTTAAAGGCAGTGGTACTTCCCCGGATAAGCCTCTGCACCTATGCAACAGAAAAATTTCTAAATAACTGAAATTTTTCCACACACCCACTTATTCTTTCAAAAAAGATGCTATTAGTTTTTAAAGAAATTATATAAAAAAATTACCATAATTCTTATTTTTAGATGATCTGTTTTTGGAACACTTAAGCTTAGTACACCTTCTAAGGTATAGCATTTGCCAGTACCGAAAATTAAGACTCCATCCCGATTTTTGCTGAAGTATTTCCTGTTTAATCATTTGAGAATTAAATTTATATAGTTCATATATTTGCATGCAGGGAATATGCAGAGAAAAAAAAACTACAGTAGAAACAACTATGGCAGAAAATAATTTAAGCAATTTTTAAATAAATTATTTTTTTTTTGTTTTTTTATTACCTTTGTCTTAAATTATAGATCTTCAATAAAAATTTATGAAAATGTATATGGGAATAAAGCGATAAATGTTTTGCAAAATTACTGCCTACAAGCATTTTATAAAATTGAAGAATACTTACTTTTTTTCCTTATACATGTGTAGTATCTTATTGCTTATATGTTTTGGAGTATCATTATGATCTACTAAGGAATTTTCGTCATAATATTCATCAACGACTCCGCAGACATCGCAGAACATTCTTCCTAAAATTTACCTAACATTATTGATCTCCATTTACAATATAAAAGATGAACAAAGGATGCACTATAAATTGATGGCCAATAAATTATCAAAACGCCATTACTCTACAATAGACCAAGACAGTAAAGTCGCTAGCGATTGAATACGGACAAGATAAAAG
>DWHO01001393.1:0-15607 GCA_018247575.1 Eurytides lysithous rurik
CCGCTATTCATCGGTTTATTATTGTTACCAGAACTTCCTTCCGGTTATCAACGGTGTAATATAGAGAATCCCCCTCCCCCCCGTTTATCAACTGTGTAATATAGAGAAGGTGAAAGCGATTAGTTATAGACGAACGTGTAATATATCCGGGTTCGATGTAGATGTGTATATACCGAGACAGGTCACAAAGCTCGATCGATTTCGCGCACGGGAGGTGTTCGACTTTTCAGTGATTACGTCATGACAGGATAGGACGCGACGTGTCTGTCGGCGCGTCGATGAATCGAGATTTTATTTGTTGTTAGATTCGTTCGTAAATTGTATATAGTTGTATTGTTGTTTTGATGGTCGCTCGCGTGATGCGAGTTTGTGTCGTCGACTGTACTTAACGCTCTGGATGTCGGGTGGACTGTAATAAAATCAATTGGGTGCTTATTTATGCGTAATCAGTATTATATGTCTACTCTCTTAGCGCTGGTATGGAGATATATATGTTTTTTATATATATGTATATATATTATATATATATAATCAAATGCAATGTTCTGTTTTTAATTATATACATGTGGTACGTTGATAATGATGGAAACGATTGGATATGTAGTTCAATTTTGGTACAGATTGGATTTGACTGATGGATATATGTAATTATATGTTTGTTCGAGATGAATTTTATAGGCGTGCACTTGTCCTACAGTTTTGTCCTTATACATGTGAGGAGTTATTTTCCTGTTACTTTCGAATGTAACGAACGTTGAATAGTATAATAAAAATAGTATGCGGAGGACTCGGTTACAAAGAAATGTTAAAAATATATAACTATTTCGACGCTCGGATAAGATGGACAATGTTTCTACCCGTCCGGGCATTGAGTGGCATAGAAAAAAATTAAATAAGAACGCGTTAAATAATCATGCTTATGAAATCGAAATTTGAGTGATAATTGTCATTTGACTGTACATCGTGTAGTGGGAGTGAGACGGAGAGTCGTCCCAACTGCGGTGTGAGCGAGAGAGCGATATACAGCCGCCGCTCCCCGTATGTATCTTTTATATCCGTACAAGGCGTCAATAATTTAATGACTCGTATGTATTACTAATCAGGCTAAAGCTTTTTAAAGCTTTTTTAAGCTTTCTTATTTTTTTTAAATATATTCCGTTAATAACCAAACGAGCCATATTTCTTTCAATTTTGAGGAGTCGGTAAGATACGATGAACGACCAAACCCCCTCAAGTTAGGTCGACATTCGGTTATTTCGATATATAAATACAATTTTTCTAATATTGATGATATATTTTAATTTGAAACGGAATCTATCCAAACGATTATTTTTCAAGATTCGAAATGATTCTTTATTTGTTCTCAAACAAACGACGTAATAATGGGTGTAATTAAACGTTTAATTAGTTCGTTAAATTTTATCGAATTTACTTATCAAATAGTAATTCTTATGAGAGACAAGTAAAAAAAAATAAAATTAAAGGCAATCCCTACTTAGGTCGTCAACAACTTTTTTCTTTCATATATACCTAAACTTAATTAAATAAAAAAATCGATATTTGAATAAACTTTATTTAACATCAAGTGTTGTCCACTATATGTTTAATAAAAATATATTTGGACTTGAGCGGATGAATAAAAAGTATTTTATTAACGATTGAAAATTTTAACAAGATATATAAATATATATAACATTGACTTTGAACTAATAGAAGGAATTGAAAAATTTAACTTATTAAATACTGGTGACTTGTAAAATTATTAACGCCTTGTACCGGTTTGTGAATAAGGTATTGTGTGATGTTTGGAATACTTTGAATACTTCAGATGCGTTTTTATATTTCGCGTGTTATAACGCTATCACGACGTATGCGGGTGGTCCTTTTGGAATACAAAATCGAGATTTCTATATTGTAGATTTGTTTGATTTCGTTAACGTCTGATTCTGGTCACCAAACATTTTATTTTAATTTTCTATATTTCAAAAATTGCCCCGGGTGGGAATCGAACCCACGACCTGCAACGCCGAAATCAATAGCTTAGCAACTGCGTGAAACTGATCACCAAAATTAATATAGATTTGGAATAGAAAGTCTTGCAGACTTTCTATTCTTATCTTTATCACTATTATCTTTGAATATATCAATCTTCTAATCTTCTTCTAGAATTAGCTTTTTCTGTAACGTTCTGCTATTCAAGCTGTTTGTTCTTTAACGAAATGGTCTCATTTGTTCTAAATTTTAGCAGCTGTAATATATTACATTATATTTAAGAGTTATTCCGATTTCCTCTCAGTTAGGTGAATTTTTACTTTCGTCTTTTCATGCATACGCTTTGATATGAATATGTATATTATTGTGATATGATTTAATAGGCACGTTTTCTACTTGTATTAGGGACCACCCCAATTACAATTTGTCGTGTTAGCCGCTCTATTTGGCTGCCATACTAATGTATTAATTGTGTGTTTCTTAAGTGTGAAAATTATAATTAAGTTTTGTAAGGTGTTCCGTAATGAGAATTGTATCGAATATGTTTATGCTATGGCCAAGAAAGGCATACGATGTTAGAATTTGCAATTAGATAATTGTTCGGTAACGCATTTTAGGGTTCACCTGAAGAAACAATTGTCACGTCCCATCGTCGATAATGCAATGAAAGCTATGGGAGTTGTGTGTTGCGTTCGTCTACACCAGTGATTCTCAAAGTGTTCCAGGTGAACCCGCAGGGATCAACGGGAGTTAGCGGTGTTTAGATCTAATTTTCACATGTTGTGACGAGTTTTGGGGACATGGTCACTACCATGTTACATCTCTATGTAGCAACAGGGGGTTCAACGAAACGGGGAAAAGTTTGAGAATCTCTGGTTTAGACTTAATGTATTCTTGTTGTCAATGTACATAGATTTGAATTCCTTCTATACGGGACTAAGTCGATAGCGTAGATTTGTTTTGTATTCAAATTAACGTGTTGTGATTTTTTAATAACACTGTTTTTCGTGCCCTAACGTGTTACAACGAATGTGATGTTAACTGATATAGATGTAAGACGGCGCGCGTGTGTGTGTGCGAGAGACCGGTTCTGAGGCGTTCGACATTTTCGAAACGGCGTATTTTTTTAGGTTATATCCGAAATTTGATCTGTGTGTATTCTAACCTATGACTCGCGACATTCTCTCTGTTTTCTGGTCAAAGAGTGGAGTTTGATGACCGTTTGGCGCAGATGATAAGCTATTGGCTTCGGCATCGCAGGCCGTGGGTTCGATTCCCGCCCGGGGCAAATATTTGTACGAACTACAGATATTTGTTTCGGATCTGGGCGTTTGTCCGCGTAAAATTTACGTATGTAAAACGTCCTTATAACACAAGATATTTCTATCTTACAATAGCGGCTGCGTTTTTTAGAAAAAGAGAAGGGAAAGGGGAGTGATTTAAGGGTTGACGTATTACGCATCGACTTATTTGCAATATTAGTTACGTAAAGCGTTTTATTAGATGAAGCTATAGTTGATATGTGTTGATAGAGTTTGAATTTGTTGTGACGCGTGACTGTCTATTTTAAACTCGGGTTACTGTAATTAGAAAAGAAAAGTATGAATAAAGATTATCACCGCGGCTTTTGTCAAAGAAACGACATCCGGAACAAATAAACCGACAAACAATTTTTTGTTTATAATTCATAAATAAAGAAATATAGAAATTCGCGGATAGAAACAAATTAATATTTTTAATCTGGAAGTATAATGTATAATCATTGTGTGTTTAAGAAAGTCACAACTTGTGAAGTTTAAATTGAAGCGACGATATGGGATGGTTTTTATTTTATAATTTGTATGTGTTCGATTATGCAAATTAAATTGCTATTTAGCAACTTCCGCATATACTGAATCATATCGTGTCCAAAATATCTAACAGCCTTGACCTATATACCGAGGACTGGTTATATACTTGGGTTAGCACTGACGAAATATAAAAAAAAAAATGTTTAAATCTGTTTTGTACAAACCCGTGTACTGTGTACCTATCCCGTGTTCAATGTTTTTGGTGCGAACCTACAGTAAGAGATATGGTCCTTATCCGAGTATAGACCAATATTAGAGTACATTTGGAGGGACAAAAATTTGCGATGTGGACATAGGTGGCCGTAGGTACAAACGAGTCAATTGTAAAACTTACCCTTGATATGTCTTGCTTATACGTATATACGTCGTCTAATTGCTATTGTTAGAGACCCTGGTATTACTGTTTGCGATACCTTCACTCGTGTTAGATATATGGGCTAGACAGGTCATAAAATCTAAATGTACGCCTTGAAAGTGTTATACGAAATATGACTACATATGTGCTCGAAATCTGGGAAAAGAACCACTTTGGTTCCGGTGATTTAGTTCTGAATATTTTTTTCGTAAAATGTTTACATTAGACGACTGTTTATATAACAGTCAACAGCTTTAATTAATCGAACAAATTTGTCATTTTAATTTTTTATATAATAAAAAATCAGCTGCTAGCGACTATTGAATAATCTATATTCTTAAAGACGACTTTAGCTAGGTTCAATGTGAAGTACATATTTTTCAATACTGGTTTTTACGTCGTGCAATATGTTCGCTAATAGATTTTAAAGGAATATTTTTAATTTTCCAGTTATTATCTGCTTGTTATCTTTTATCTATCTTATTCTTTTAAATGCAAAACTGCTAAATTGAGTAGGCGATAAATAAATTTTGCTACCAATATGTCGCCCAATTTTTTAAAAAAATTCGAAGCGAGAATTTCTTAATTTTGACGCGTCTCTCTTCAGTTGCCTTTTTATTTACCGTTCGCGATCGCGATATTCTATTGAAACGCTTTTATGTCTATGCCGTGATCGAATCGTTCGACAGTTCTATTTTCGAAATTCGAATTCCGATTTTCGATTTTTGAATTTCGAATCACGAATCGGTCGCTCCGAACGCTCGGAACGTGTTTGTAAATAATCGCCTCGGAGTTCAAATTAAGAATATATGGATGTGAATTTTATGTGTTCATAATAGAAACGTCGCGTTAGATCTTTAGATGGAGATGATGGATGGATGAATCTATTTTATTTAGTCGAACGTTGCGTGTAAGTGTTATGTTAGTGTTCCTACTGTGAGATCATAGCCCATGGGCTACGAAGATCGGACTGTTGAGGACTATTCAAACTCCTCGGTTTTTGTGCATTTTTGTTAAATCGGCTTCGACCAAAATAGGTTATCATCGCGATTGGTATCAGCCAGTACGTTTGAATTTCTAATGGGTACCGAGTCGGTGTTAGTGACAGGGATGAGATGTTGTTAAAATGACAGATGAAAGAAGGACTTCTTTCATCTGTCATTTTAACCTCCGCAATAGGTTACGTTTACACTTGCCAATATACCCATGGTAACCATTTGACATTTGTTCGTTATATTCGTTCTGTTAAACAGAAAGAGGGCAAGGTTTTTGTGTTTCTCGCAGATGACCAACCAACCTTGACAGTCCACCGAGGCAGCGAGGCAATTCGAGAATCGAATTCAGCCTTCGATTCCTAACCACGCCCCATTTGCAATAGTGCAATTTACATAGCGCAAAACTAGAATGCAATTGAATTAATAAATGGTCAAAAGCGTGGTCGACGATGAACCGCTTAGAAAAAAAATTGCGTCAACAATACGTATAGGTATATGCAACGTACTACGTATAATCAGTGGCGGTACTACCATACAAGTACAAAAGCCCGGCTTGCCCTACTAAGGGGTAAAATTTATAAATCTTAATTAGCACATAGTTGTCACAACGCTTAAATTTAAAAATAAATTATTCGGGAATTATGTGCTTATTAATATTTATAAATTGTACTCCTTAGTTAAGCCGGGCGAGCCGGGCTTTTGGGCTTGTATGGTAGTACCACCACTGCGTATAATAGTACCGCCGACCCCGGCGCGTGCGATCTAGTTGAATTGACTTGCGACATGCTGATCTCATTCGTTTACGGACATTTAGCTCAATCCTTTTTGTAAAAAAGTCAACGCGAACTCTCGAAGCCGGAGCTCGTCGAGATGTTTATTTATAAGACATACTTACGGTGAGATATGATTGTACATATATTTTTTAATGGAGATAATTTTTTTATACAAAACAAAACCCAATTTATCCAGTCGATGGTTGTATAAAGTTTCCGGTATCTGTCAACTATGTAAGTAAGAAGTTTCGTTTTTAAAATAGGTCACTTTTTTAATGTAAATATTATTTTATAATGTGATAGGCGGTCTTATGTTTATTGCATAGAGATGTATCATAAAATTTATATGAATGCGTTGACTTGAATTTGTGTATAAATTAATATTGTAAAAAAGAAAAATAACTTGAGTACGTTGTTCAATATTGACGTTTCGAACATAAATAAATAACTTTTACACAAAACGTCTTTTTTCATTTTTTTGCAAATTACCCAGTAAATGTCATAAGTTTATTTTTATAATTGTTCTATTGTGTATGTTTATGTTTGATGTAAATCTTTGTTTTTTAAAGTATGGTAATTTCTCGATATTTTTGTTAAATATAAGAAAATAACCATCATTTTTATTACCCAAGATGAAGTATAAATCCATAGTTTTGGAGTATTCTGATAGCGTGTTCAAATATTTTTGAATTAAATTTAATGTATTAGTGGTTTTATTTTTTCGCACTCGACTATAAAAAACTTAAGTGTCAGAAGAATTTGTTGATGCCCTTGATAAAAAAGGAGGTTTATAATTATGGTTCTTGATGCCGTTGACAAAAAAAAGTGTATAATAAAGGTTCCAAGATAGCTCCTTGAGGGATTCTTGATAGAACTAAGATTTGGAATCACCGCCTTTATTCTATTTGTAATGTAAGATGAAAACCAACATTTTAATTGATCTGTTGTGTCTATTGTACACTGCTTTGTTTCAAGTTTTCGTCGGCTTTGGCCATCTTTTGGGATTTCTGTATAAATAGTGCGATGCTGCCACGAAAACAGAAAAAGTTTCATAGTTGGTAAAGGTAGATCCGCTTTTTACAAAGCTTTCAAAAACGTTGACATGGTAAAATATACAAAATAAAAATTGGACGGAAATACTTTACAATTCGATTTGAACCCGTTTGATTTTTTCAGTAATATTAATATCTTCTCATTTTTTGTTATAGGTATAGCTGGTGGTTTTTTGCCGTTTCTCATAAATTTATATACAATTCTTTGATTAATAAATTAGTAAGTTTTGTAGACGTATATTTTTTTTATACAATTTAATATCGTATGAACATGTTGTATCGTAGAACTACCCCAAGCTCTATATAAAAAATTAAGCATTTACATCTGCTGGTAATTAGTTCGCAGCCGTTCAATTTTATCCATTTTTCTGTATGTATATTTATCTAGTCCGCGTTATACAGACACATGGTACTAAAGTTTGAATGTGCAAAAACCAGGTTTAAAAGTTAACCCTTACAGTTCGACTGGCCCGTTGGTGTAGTGGTTAGTGCTCCTGACTGCAAGACCAAAGGTCGTGGGTTCGATTCCCACCCAGGACAAAGTATTTGTGCGATGAGCATATGTATTTGTTCTGTGTCTGGGTGTAAATTATCTATATAAGTATATATTTAAAAAAAAACAGTTGTCTGATACCATAGTACAGGCTCTGCCTAGTTTGGGATCAGATGGCAATGTGTAAGATGTCAAAAAAAAGAAATGTCATTCCCTATTTACAGTTTGTGTTTTAATTTCAATAAGTCATCTACAATTTTAAGCGCTTGCCTTGTTAGACAGTCTATGTTCTGAGGACAGGATGATCGAGGTAAGGTTTTTGAATATAGAAAATTTTTTTTTCTGGGTCCGCCTAAGGAAGGAGTACGCATTGCCAGTTATTCAACCAAACAAGATAGGCAAGTTTTATTTTCACGATACGAAGGTTAATTTACTGGCTATGGTATATCCCAAGCTAAAAGTATTCACTGTTAATCCAACGAGGTTTGCATTTTATGTTATAATTAAATTCTAAAGATTGAATGGTGTTTGTATTTTTTGTGAACTTCTAAAAAGATATAAATTTATTTTTACGCAAGGTGGTTTGTCAAAACTGAACCATATTCTATCTCAGTTAGTTCATTTGTTATAATATCTGTGTACCGGAAGCGGTAGATGAATATTTGCCGAGTCAACTTCACCCTATAAATCTATAAAACAATGAATGACAAATTAAAACAAATCTATCATATTGGGTTTCTTTTGCCAAATAAAAAAATAATAATAAGTAATTGGCATTTAAAAGACATCTGATATTATAATGAATTATTCCAAATGTGGAAGCCTTAAGCTTTGAATTACAAAATTCATGGTTATTTTATCAAGCTATCTATCGTCTAAATAGGTGTAAATTTTAAAAGAATCAATATTTCCTTGTGTTTATCCGTTTCTTTTATTTCTTTGAGGGACACATTTGTATTAGGTATATAAATAAAAACCAGACTGCACATTGATTTTGGTTAAAAAAGTATGCCTTTTTATTATTCTTTCAAATAGTCTTCATCTAAATTTTATAAGAACATTGGACACAATCGAAGCTTTTTACCGATAAATAAGTATAAATAATTTCATATTCACATAAATCTTATCTATACATATACATTACATTTATCTTTTTTTTTCCTCCTCATCTCTATCAGTCCTCTCAAAAGGTCCTTCCGCTCACCGCAAATTAAAAATTCGAATATTTACACGACAGGCGATAGGGATCCGCGTCTACCTTACGTACATACATCAACAGTTAACAATCAATGGGAGGGGAGGGGGGTCTATTTACAAGGTCACACACACAGGCGTCCGTCGGTCATCCGTCACCGTTCGAAACACTCACACATAGACGATTTGGCATTTGTATGGCGGCAGGGCACTAGCAGGGCTGGTCGTAAGCGAGCCACCAGGGGGCGCGGCAGTCGCGCTTCCGCCGCCGGCGCTCGGCGCGTTCGCTGCGCCGCTTCACGAAGCGGACGTTGTAGGGGTCCTCGGCGAGCTCGGGGTAGCGGGCCACGTCGTGCGCGTACTCGCCCTCGTAGCCGGCCGCCGACCCCGCCTTCTGGATCTCGTCGAGCTCGGCCGCGGACCAGTCCAGCGAGCCGCCGAGGCCGCTGCGCAGCGCTTCACGCTCGCGGTGCCACGCCTTTCGGATCGCCGTCGCTTTGGCGTGATGCAGCAGCCTCTGACGCTCCCGCTCGGCGCTGGTCCCGTAGCGCAGATTCACGATGCTCGTCCGCCCGTGGATGCGGACGTCCGCATACGATCTCCCCCCTTCGCTCGCCTCGTGGAAGGTCACGTTGAGTTTCCCCTGCATCCGCTTCAGCTGTTGCTTGTCGTCCGCCGCTCGCCACGTGTCCTCCTTGACGAAGTAAAACACGTCCTGCTGGTCGCCGTGCACAACGAACGAGAAGGGCAGCAGGTGAGAGCGGTTGAACACGGACGTGTACACATCGCGGTAGATCGCGTTGGCCGTCGGCACGGCCGTCACGACAGCTCGACCACGCGAGTTCCGCGACACTAGGATGCCGCGACCGAACGGTGGCTCCGAGTCGGAGCCTATTCTCTTCGGTGCAAGGTTAAGGGCGTCCGTTTTCAAAGCGGACATTGCGGGTATCGACAGGCTCCTGAAATCTGCTATCCTCTTGTTGGACATGTGGGATAGGAAGCCCGACTCGATGGAGACACTCGGTAGTAGCGACATCGCAGAGGGTAAGCCGGGATTGCTGTCCACGGGAGCGGAGCCCCACACTGGGCGACCGCGAGATATTCTCGGCATCACAGAGCCGCCTGGTAGCTCGTCAGGGTAAAGCTGCGGCGCTAAACTCTTGGTATCGTATCCCAGCAGTTCGAGCCAAGATAGGTGATCTGTAAATAACAAGAGGTTAGTGTTACATCTTTAATTTCTCACCAGTATTCTATATTAAGGTGCCCTGAGTGTGAGTCAATAATATTTACCTATTGGTTTTTTATTTTGAGGTCGTACGTTGATGGGGTCGTTGCCATTGAATCGGTAAAGATGCAATTGAGTAGGGTTATGTATTCTCTCGATTAGATTTTCCCATAACGGCGACATCCATTGGCCTATTAAAGGATCGTATACCTTTCCGTTTGCCATGTGTACTAATGAAGTTACTTGGTCCAAAAGGCCTCCGCAAAAGTCTACCGGTAGGTACAGATATGGGTTAGAGTCGTAAACAATGTGGCCATATGGCGACCTCATTATCTCTCTAATTCCTTCTCCATATTGATTGAACACCATAACCGGTGTGCCGCATTGGTCAGTCGCTATATAGTACTTGTGTCTGGCCACCTATAAATAGAAAAAAAAAACCGTGAACTTTCACCATAAACCTAAAGGGTACATGAGAATAACATAAGTATTAAAGTTTCATATATTTTTACCTGAGTATAGATGAGGTGACCTCGATCGTCATAAACCAGCGTCATAAATCTATTTTCGCGAGGAGAATAAATATGGCTGACCTCGTGGGGTTTCTCTTTGTTCGTGTAGAAGAATTGCGTTACGTTTCCAAAGTTGTCTTTTCTCGTTGAGAGTCTGAACAGCAAAGAAAAGACTTTTTTAACAACTTCAAGTACAATCGTGTTCGGCTTAATAAGCAAATGAAATTTTTCGCCCATGTTTAACCCAAATTAGAGACGCGGTTTTAGTGCGCATAAGCGGATTTCACATATCTTAGAAATATTTTTTTTAATATGGAGGGGTTAAATATTGATTTCTCCCGGTGTCGATACGTTTTCGTATATAGAGTTAAAACTCACTACCCAGACACTCGATTATCGCGGCTCTTCTTTTATGTTTACGAATTTGGTTATATTTGCATTAATCTAACTTAAATAAAATCTTAACACTTTAATTACCTGTCAAGATGGTCGTAGTAGTAGCGGACGTCAAATCTTCCACGCTTGGTCGCCCTAATTAACAGACCCTTGGAATTGTATTGGAACCTCTCCTCCCTCGCGTTTTGAGATACCAAACCGCGACTGTCGTATCGATATTGGCCCTCGCCGAACTTTATGATGCGATCCATGTCGTTATACTCCATTGGTATGGTATTACCCCTGTACGTCAAAGACAGCATGTTTCCATTGTCGTCATACCTGAATCCCCACGGCTCTTGCGCTTCTACCCCAGTCAACTGTCCGTCGCAGTCCCAAGTATAATTTTTGACGTTGGTATATGTGTTAACGCCGACGTTTCTCGTGTGAGTCCTGGTTTGAGATATTCTCCCATGTCTGTCGTAGGAGAACTCCATTCGGAAGACTTCCATTCGATGAATATTGACTGTCACCTCTTTCTCCAAAAACTGCTCATTCAGTACACGCGAGAACATGGCGATGCCGTCGTATACGGAGGTCTCGTTCCACTTTTGCTTGGATACAGTAAACTGGCCTAATATTTCGGGTGCGCCTGTTTTGCTGTTATAAACAATATGATATGGAATCAGAGTTTGTCCGCCTATTCGCCCCTGAACGGAAATCGTCCTGTAATTGTTGTCGTAGTCGTAAATAATTTTTGCATTGCTGAGACCAGTTTTAGCTCCGTAGTCCAGTCTCTCCTCCATTAAGAGACCGCCGGCATAAGTCGACTCCCATCGGTAATCAACGTCTCTATCAACGTGCAGTATTTCAGACGGGAGTCCGCTGCTTTCGGAATAATGTATTTGTGTTTGCCCATCACCGTGGATGACTTCGGAAACTTTGTTGTTGGTAAAGTAACGGTAGATTACGCGAGCTCCATCGCCGGGGAATACCGTTTGGAGCAATTCTCCGGTATGTGAGTAGTGTTGTAAATATTTCTTAGATGATCCCGGAGGAGTGTATGTGACTCTTAAAAATCCTATCGATGGCTGTACGCTAAACGAATGATTTGTACCCGATGGTAATAGTACATGAGTTAAGCCGCCATCGTTGTCGTAGGAATACTTGAAGCTTCTTTGACTGGCTAATGTTATCTTAGATACGAGGTTACCTTCGTTGTAATAAATAAATTTGGTGCCATCTTGTGTACTAGTTATTTCCGACAGCATACCGTGGGGATCGTAATTGTAGGTCTCTTCTGTGACACCCCATTTCCAGCCATTGATTCTATAGAAGCGGTCATACGTAATGTTCAGAGGTACACCCGCTCCGTGAGGTGTGAAAGACAAAGGTAGTCCGGCTACATCATAGGCGATTGTGAATAGAGGGTTTCTATCGGCATTGAAGAAGGTTTCGCGACTCTTGAATTGATCGAACTCAATTATCAGAACCCGAGAGTCGTTCACCCATATTTCGCGATTGAGCGTCTGTTGCGGATTTCTTACGTCTCCAACCAATGTGTACAAAGAGTACATGTTATTGACTAAGCCGTCACCGAATGTCGTGCTTTGATGGGACCACATGTGTAGCATCTCTGCTTCTATTGGCAGAGCTGCTTCTAGCAATGGATGTTTCGCAGCGGCTATACTTTCGAATTTCCCAGACCACGGTGTTTCAATGACCAAAGTGTTGTTGGAATAAATTCGACCTTCGGTTACTTGTTTTCCGTTATTTATCGTAATCTGCTTGAAGGACTGACCGTGTAGCACGTATTCACACTTCTTCGCAACACCCACGGGGATCGTGCTTGACGGATTTGCGACAGTCACCGCTAGTCCGTAATTTTTAGCCAGTCCTGACGTTATGTGAACTTGTTCTCCCGAGGGCATTATTATCTTCGTCACCCG
Organism: Eurytides lysithous rurik; assembly: GCA_018247575.1. NCBI lineage: Eukaryota > Metazoa > Arthropoda > Insecta > Lepidoptera > Papilionidae > Eurytides > Eurytides lysithous. The sequence goes on from DWHO01001393.1 coordinate 12,766, forward strand.
ACCCAATTCATCGTAGTTGTAGATAACAGTGTCACCGGCCTGGAGGAAAATTGTGTTATTAATATCAATGTTAAGTCGTAGTTTCATTTATGATTTACCTTTTTATATAACGTTAAAGTAAGTACAATACAAAATACTAAAATACTTAATGACATACTGACCCCAGTTCGACTATTCAGTAGTCCCGTATTTGCGTCATAGTCTAATTCTATTTCAGTAGTCCCTTTCTCAGTTATTTTAGTTAGATAGCCTATTCCGGAAATTTTCAGTTCGAGTTTGTGATCTTGAGTATTTTCAATGGAGCTCACAATGTTGCTGTAATCCCTAAGGAGCTGTATTTTATTTCCTGATGCATCAGTTACAGTCGATAGTTTGCCGAAGCTCGTATTCTTGGAATATAAAAATGAATATCTTGTTTTGCTGGATGTCAAGTCTTTAGTGGTTATATGTTGCCCGTATCGGTTGAAGACATATATTTCAGATGTTGGAGGGTATGGGATTCTGAATTCGCCGTTTTCGTCGTGTGTTGGTAGATAGTGTTTTAAGGCCAATATGTGAAGAGAACCTGAAACAGAAGCATTGTTTGCATTCTACAACACATTTGCATCATGTTTAGATTCCTGCTTACTAGAAATTGTTCATTTGAAAAACCAAAGAAAAAATAATACATTTGAAAAACATTTTACCTGGATGGACTGAATTGCAAAAGATCTTAAAGATTGTTTAGTGAGTTACCTTGATCGACAACGTTGAGAACGCCATCTGGAGTGACAGCGAGAGCGGAAATTGTTTGGAATTTTGCATTCGAAGACAATAATGTTTCTGTACTCGTCGGCGGTTCATCCCCGGCGAGAACGCTCAGTTTGCAAGGGCAGCCTGCGCCCTCATCGCGGAAGCTAACCGGAATGACCGTCGTTGACGAATTGCATTCACAACTTAGCTCCTTCAGATTCTCCTGTAATTTCCCGGCGAAATGCATGATCTTTCCGGACGGATCGATCGATTTTATCGTGTTTGTCTTCTTGGAATCGGACTCGGCTACGTAGAGGATACCGCTTGGTGCGAAGGCGATCGCTAGTATGGTACCCAGGTTAGAGTCTTCGCGGAACTCGGTGTTAGTTTTGTTCGTAGCTTTGCTTAACGGTTTCCCGTCGCTTCCGATGCGGCAGTGGGAAGGCTGACCGGCAACGACTTTGATCTTCATGTCTACAGTCAGCTTTAGAATGATTCTGTCATCTATGAAGTACAACGAGCCGTCTAGCGGCGATAAGGCGACACCAGTGGGCCATTGGAGTTGAGCTTCGTATGGAGGTATGGCTCCTCTGCACGGGACTGGTGACCAATGATTGTGATGGCCATGATGACCGACTAATGTATGGATGATCCCGTTTGGATCGACTGCCCGAATGTTCGTTCCGTCAGCAATGTACATCGTTCTATCCGCTGCGATGGCAAGTCCTGAAAAAAATCAATCTTTGAATTGTGACCTCCATTTTATTTCCTGATATAAACGTATATTTATTGCGTTAATATTATCAATAAAGTGTGTGAATGTGAATATATTTGTTTTCTCTGCGAGTTTAATAAGTCCATAACATTTCATCCAATGAATAAAACTTAGATTACATCAAAACTATGCTTGCAAAGTCGTGAGAAAAAATTAGTTATGTGTAAATTCTAAGCGATTTCGTATTCCATTGTTTCTTTGCGAAGCGTGATTGTTTTATACTTCGTTACTGAAACGTTTTATGTACCTTTAGGATGAGACAGCTTAGCTTTGATAGCAGGTCCTTCGTCACCGCAGTTGGTGTCGTCGCCTGGCACACACCTATCGCCATTACCGACGACAGCTTCAGAGTTCATCGATGGATCTCTGACTTTCTCTAAAACAAGCACCCTCCTAACTTGATGTCTTTCGGAATCCGATATGTAGAGGTAGCCGTCCGCTGGCGATATGCAGATGTAATATTGATACGCCACTTGAGTGGTCCTGAAACACGTTTTATATAATACATGAAATATTCTGTAAGGTACTGAAACTAGTTGTAATTTGAAACTTTGTTTGGTATATTATTATTTTTTTCAACATCTAGCTTTAACCTCATTCTTTTATTCAAACTATTACAACTCTTCTAGCGTAATTATAACTTTTTTCGGATTTTTGATCTACCTGTTTTCATCCAGTTCAAAGCAAGAATCGACCAACAAAATACGTAAATATACGTCGCAGTATAAAAGAAGAATCAAAGTACAGACGAACAGTATTACATTTTTAATGTTAGCGTGTTGTAGATTAAGACGGGACTCACTCTAATTGTAACACTGTCGTGACGATCCCTTCTGGCGTGATCCGTCGCACTAAATTGAAATCGCCGACGTATAGGGAGCCGTCCGGCCCCGAGGTCAGTGCGGTTGGTGTCAACAATCGGGAGTCCGCTGCTTTGCCATTGCAATGATCGGGACACTCCAAGGAGCGTTGGAGACCAGTGCCCATTACCACCTGCGATACATATAACAATGGAGGTCGGGGAAACAGTGAGGTTTTCAAACAAGCAACTCTTCGTTTATTCATGAATATATAGGTTAAATTGTAGTGGTAACATATTTTAAAGAGTCTGCCTGAACAATGATTCGCTATACAATTTCAGGTAATGTGAATTACTGTCTTTAGATTTGATGAAAAATATGTCAGAAATTTGTAGAATGAGTATGTACATGATGTGCCACTTTTATCTCTGTGGCGAGCTCAGGGCAAAGATTGACTGACCATTTGGCGCAGATGCTAAGCTAATGGCTTCGGCGTCACAGATCGTATGTTCGATTCCCACCCGGACCAAATATT
>DWHO01001394.1:0-15606 GCA_018247575.1 Eurytides lysithous rurik
TTGATATACATTTTTTTTTTCGTTTTTTTTTTATTATTTTTTTTTTTTTTTTTTTTTTTTTTTTTGATAATTTTTTTTTTTTATTTTTTTTTTTATATTTATATTTTTTTTATATATATATATATATATATATATGCTGTATTTTCTGTCATATATAGTTTTATTACACGCAGACATATCACTTACCAATTCCTCATCATTTAATGTAGCTCTGTGCACAGCGGATGTCAAGCCCGCATTCCTCTTCGTCGCAGCCATAGTCTAAATTACAGATATCATGTTAAATGTACAAAAATAATAATTAATACAAAACGATTCGAAACTACTTAAACTACTCAATCTCTCTATTTCAATGTCGAAAGATTTGGTGCCGAGCAATTTTTAAACTCTGTTCGTTTTTAACAGATAGGTGTATTATAATTGATATACTTACTATGTATATTGCGGTCTACACATGCTTATACGTAAAGCAGTTTTGCAAGCTTTTTTTTAGTTTCATAATACTTTTCATGTTATTATTTTAATGTAATACAAATAAAGACCAATGTTTATTATATATTACAATAAATAAATTTGAGATAGTAATTACAATTAAGGTTAATAGATAAATATAAAATGAAAAACAGTCATATTAAAAATATTTATAATATTATTGTGTGTTGAACATGTCTTTGATCATGAATTTAATCTGTATTCTTGATAATAATTAGAGCATGAATATAATGTATTCTTAGTAAGCGTGCGAATGTAGTTTATTTTAGAAAATTGAATTGCATTATATAAAATAAAATTTTGTAAAATATTATTGATGAGAATAAAATACGTAAAAAATTAAAAATTTTGAGAAATGCGTATAACCGATATAATAAAATCATGCTAGGCCTAGGAAACTTCATGCACTATGCTCCCACGGGCTATATAAATATAACGCATATCAAAAGCATTTTCTATATATTATAAATTAGTTATGCATGCATAGAAAAAGAAGTGTTATTGGGAGAAAATACCTTGAGAACCTGCGGGTCCGTGGTAAGGAGTAAAATGTAAGTATACCATTAATTTTTATCAGGAATCATTTAGGTACGATAACAATTTGTTGGGCTCTTGTTCACTATAAGGTGACCCCTAATAATTTGTTGCATGGTTCAGGCTAATAAGGGCGGCAAGACTGGTTAAAATAAATCAGTGGAATACGCTTAGGTGAGTAAGAAGGGAGATACACAAACAACAGATAACATTAAGACATCAAAGAAGAAAGGAAGGTTTGTAAAGTCCAGTAGTAAATCATCAACCAAGTACCAATTTTAAACAATGAATGGAGAGCGTAATAGGACTCTATTTTTGCAATGATATATTAAGGGTTTATGTTTTTGTTTAGGTGTAATTTCGAGAAAAAGTCTATTTTTTTTGTATAACGTAAACCTCTCCATAAATTGTTGTACAATATAGAAAGTTATCGTTCAGAAAAGACATTTATTACGCGCCTAATGTTACTAAGCCCCAGAAAGCGAACGTCGATATGAGCTGAAAACATTAACAACCAGTTTCAATCCACATTTTGAGACAATAAATGAGCTTCATTTAAGTACGAATACATTAAAGTATTTGCATATGCAATTTTTACATTCAGTGAATTGAAACCGGCCATAACAACATATCTAACTTAATGGAGTTCTAACGAGAACTCGTAATGGCTGCAGATGTCGGCGGAAAATTTGAAAAGTTAACTTACAAGTTCCGAAACAAGGGGAATCGATTTTCTCCTGGGCCGTATATCGGGCATGCTGTCGATGTTGCTATAGAAGGGGTTATCTCCGGGATGTCTATAAAATAAATGCACTTTAAAATTTTAAAAAACTTCATGAAATATTTTAACTGTTTATAGTATTCATAGCCGGTGAATATGTATCTAACCATGTCACTTGTACTAATATATATTTTATTTGCCAGCTGCAAAGCATTTGTATCAGTTAATATAATTTACGGCAAATGTTTTACGGAAATTCTTTGTGAGAGGTAGAAGAAATTCAAAAGAACTAGAAATTATTAATAGAGTGTAAAAAGTAATATATGAATTTAATAAAAATGTTTTTTTTTTACTTGTTTATTCACTATAATGTTTTTTATGTATACCGTTGATTGTAGAAAATACATTTTTTTTACATTTGGATGAATAATTCTTGCGCTTTTTTTTGTAAAATTTTAAAATTTGTCTATTAAAGTTAAGCATTAATAAGCCGTCGACAAAATGCTTAAAGTTTGAATACCAGTGAGTTTAAATAAATAAATAATTAATTTCGGATTTTCCACATAAATATAAAGATATATTTCAAAAGGTATCAGAAAATGTCTAACATACCCATTTCCTCGGCCTCCTTGCTCGCTAAAGCCGCCTGATCCATTCTAAAAAAAAAACAAACAACAGTTAAAAAAAATAAATAATAAAAAATAAAATAAAAAGGACGTTTTATTTAAAATAATAACAAAAAGTGCGGTTCATATAAGAACGATTCAAGTTTCATCTCTGTTTAAAATTAACACCAGTATAACTTTGCCTACATATTATTTTATTGTTTCAGTTGTACTTCTGTGAAACTTCAAACGTACCTGTCTTAAAATAACAACAATTACAACACATTATAATCTCTAATATCTACAACATGGAGAAATAACATTACTTTTTAACATAATTAACACATTTAGAAAACCTCACAAAGGAATTAGGAGTGTTCCAACTTTAAAATTATATTAACAACCCTTTTGGTACAAGTACAAAGTTAAAAATTTTAGTAACCCCGACACCGTCAAACGTGTTAACAGATCTTCATACATTATAGCTAAGAACCATCTCCCTCAGCTTTCAAACAAAAGCTCATAGGTTTAGGAGTTACGATGCCACAGACAGACATGTCAAAGTTATAAGTTTACTTTTATTTTGCTAGGAGGGCTAAAAACATAACTTTACGAATTCATTAATAATTATTAATCTCAAAGCTATTTTTTTCCTTTTTTTATAATAAGGCTAAGCGTGAACGATTACATTGTTCTTAATATATAAAATACTGGTTAAGGTGGGCCGAACAGCAATTTAATTTTTTAATTTTAACGAAGTGTTGTAACTCTACAGTTAAACAACTAGAGCTTTAAGTTTTACTTATAATTTTATTATGTCATGTGCCGGCTAACTTCAACATTGGTGTAACTACAAATTTAATCTAAATGTCGTAACATCTTAATTCAGAATTTCTTACAATAATAGGATAATTTGGATATCATAGGATAATGTATGGTTAATTTAAATTTAAGCGATACTTGAAAAAAAGACATATTCTTGATTTTTTAAAACATAGAAACATATGTGAGTATAGACTTGTATGAGAAGATATAAATATTCTTTTTAATTCTGTACGAAGTCTCGTACTTCGTTAAAAATAAATAACATATGATATTGTAATTGCTTTTTTATTTTTGCTCTATTTGAATCAATGATATGATGTGATATGATTTATTTAATGATTTTGTACACTTACTGTTCACTCCAAGCTATTTCATATTACGAATTATTCATATCACGATTTGAAAAATTTGTTTTATAACGCTTATAGTTTTTGTATATTGTCTGTGCTACAAATTCAATTTTTATTAATGTTGTTCTTAATACTTACGTTTATTTATATAATATGCAAATAAGCAAGTATCAATATTGTATTGTATTTATATAATAATCATGTAAAACTTTCCATATAATATACCTACTAAAGCTAAGTATCAAACTGCGTTATATAAAATACAACTAAAAAATTTTTAGTACATATTGTAATATTTATTGCTTAGTGAATTGTGACAATACCGACATGAAAATATGAAAAAGTCCTGAAAATTTAACCGCAAATACCTTTTCTTGTATTTTTCAATTAAAATTAAAAATTACTGAAAACATAATTCGTAAAATTGAGTTTATTTTTACAACCACTGCTATTTTAAGCACATTACAATGGCAGTTTGGTATGCATATATAAGACAAATATTACGAAATCATCTAAAGATGTTCAATACTTAAGTTTGCTAACAGGTGTTCTTATAGCATTAGTATGTTTAGTACTAAAAGACGTTATTCGTATATATGAAAGATGAAGCACATGTTAGATTTTATCTTTATGAGAGAGAGCTGAGGCTTCTATTTTAATATCATAAATACTAATTATATTTTAAGCAACTTAGCAATACTTTTAAATTAAAAGTTTAACTTTTAACTCTTATTTCATGAAATTTTTGCATTAGGTAACTTACGCCTGCGCTAACTTTGTCCTTCTCCGTAGATGGGGTTGTAGCAGCGGGCGTTTCTGTTGTTTTTTCCTCAGCTTTTCGGTCCTTCAAAGCTTTCAGTAATTTCCATTTGCTCCCAACTTGTGCTTCTTGTTGCGGTGGAGGTTCCTGTATTTGTTGAGATTCTTCATGTATTTGAGGCATTTCATAGTCATCATCAAACTCATCACCACTCTGAACTGGGCTGTCCGGCCCAGATGTTTCACCAGATCCGGAATCGGCATAGGATTTGTCTTCATCGTATTCTTTTTCTTCATCAGGTTCGACAACCGTAGGTCTATCTTCAATAATTGGAAAGGTAGTTATATCTTTCCATGCCTTTTTAGATGGATCTTCGTCATATTTTTCTTTGATTGTTGCCGTTTTAAGTTGTAATTCTTGGAGCACAAAAGACATTTTTTCCTTCAAAACTTCATTTGGTTCAGTGGAAAAATCTTCCTCAGGTTCTTCCATGAGCGTTTCCTCTCTGTCTGTTTCTTGTTGAGACTGGTGTTCCATCTCTTCTAATTTTCTTAATTCGTAGCAATACCACTCATCTTCAGAGTCAATACTGTCTTCAGTGCTTTGCCTTCTTGATGAGACACGAGATCCACTTCTCCAAGAATGTGTACTACGACTATCATCATCATCGTGCTTATTGGGAATATCCAAACTTTGCTGATGGCGAGTAGAAAACTTATTGGGTACACTCCGCGCACTTTGGATAGATGGACTACGTTCAGGATAAGGTACAGTTTCTTCATGCGTTGAACCGTTTACAATTTCTGGTGCGCATGGTTTGTAATGTTTCTTATCTTTTTGATTACTTAATTCTTCTTGAGGATCGTCATGTGAACTCGCTTCTATTTTAGGCGGCGATTTGTCGTCAATTTGGTCATCAGAGACAGAACTTGATTTACGAAGACGGTATTTACCTAATGCTCGTGAAACTGCGAACTCTTGCGAGCTACCGCTATAGGACTTATTATTTTCGTTGGTGCTGTCATCAGAAACAGCAGCTGCCTTTTTTACATCACCGATAGTTGCAAATATTGATGAAGGAGATTGATCATCGTCTTTTTGATGTTCTTCAAACGGATCAATATTTGATATATCAGTATCGATATCGAGTTTTTCTATGTCAGAAATATTGTCTTTGTTCATTTGACTTACTCGCGCAAAGTGAAAATCGATATCGTCACTTTTATCCCGAGGTAAAACAGAAGCTGATGTATACATGTCTTTTTCTTCTAAAATGCTTTCAACGCTATCATCATTGAATTCTACTCCCTGCTGTTGAAGTTCTTGTATCAATTGCTGTTGCTCAACTATTTCTTGGTTATTAGATTTCCTACGCTTTTGTTTAACAGGAACTTTAGCAAATACATTACCCTCGTGAGTTGAATCTGAAAACACGCTGTCACTGTCTTCAGACTGAGCGCTCGACCTTCCTCCAGACCATTCTGTTTCGGAGGTTTCTGGATCGGATAAAGACTGATGACTAGTTTGTTGCTTGCGCCTAGCTTTTTGCAGTAAACCTGACATAGAAGCAACTAAATGATATTTCTTTTTCCTTCTTTGCGCCGACAAAATTCGTTCTTTAAGGGATTTTTCTTGCTGTTGTTGCTCGACGGTATCGACGCCAGATGGCAAGGAGTGTGATCGATGTTTTTTTGGTAAGTGTAAATCAGGCAACCATTGACTCATCGAAGACATAGCTGATCTTAAAGAGGATGTGCGTTTTGGTTTCTTTGAAGACTTTTCTTGGCTTTGTAATTTCAGGTTTGATGAAATTGATAGATATCCTGACTCAGAAACCAAAATGCCACTCGAGTCTACAAATTGTTCCTTTCTTATAGAAGAGTGGTCAATAATAGGTTTTTCATATTCTTGCATTTCACAAATAACATTACCATTTCTTTGATCATATTGTTGTTGTTTAAAGTATTCTTGTTGAAGTTGATTTTGAAAATGCCTTCTTTCGTTAATGCTTAGTGACCGTGATTTCATACTGGATGTTTCAATTGAACTTGTTGGAGATTTACTGCCGCCTTGCCAAGACAGTTGATCATCTAAAGAAGGTCTTTTTGGTGAATCATATCTGCTTGAAGTAGGATAGTAGGATAATGCATCAGTTATATTTCCTGATGGATAGCCAGAACGGTGATTAGTTGGTTTATAACCATTTTGATAAAAGTGAGGATCATTACCACCAAGTGTATTTGCTCTGACTAATGGTTTTTTGGTTATATTTGTAGCTACAGTTTGAGCGTGATAACTTGGTTCTGGTGGGTATGAGTCAATTGTTGGTTTTGAAATTGAGTCCGACATATCATTCCTATCTAATATCTCAGAAAAACTTCGATCTTCTGCTAAAGTTCCTCTTGGGGTACTATAAACCGTGGTAAAGATTGGTTGTCTGTTCCCTGCCACCGAATATATCGATGGTACTTCATTTCCATAATAATATTCACTCATATTAGTTATTGCTTGATTTGCATATGAACTATCAGTTTTCAAAAATTCTTCATCAATTTTATTTTGTAAAACTGCCAAGTCATTTGAATCAGAAATATCCTTAATGTTTTCGTTTTTTCTCAAAGTGTAATCACTTTTCATTACTGTAGATTCAAGTGTATAGGAATCTACTAAAGTCTCGAGATAAGGTTTGGAATCGATTTCGTATGCTAATTTTTGAACAGCTTGTGGAGAAGATATTCGAAGTTTATGACTCTCGTAATTTCCATGAGATAATCTAGATGTTTTGGGAGAACCTGGACTTTTTTCAAGGCTTGACCAACCACTCATAGAAGATAGTCCAGAATCAGACTTTGCAGCAACTATATTAGTGGCATCTCTTTTTAGAAATTTTGGCGAAGTTTTTGGGGATTTTGGCGAACGAGGACTTAAGCGCATATTTTCTGTTGTAATCGATCCAGTTGATAACATTGATTGACGAGATGGTAATTCATTATTATTATCAATAGAAGGGAACAATTCAACTCCATTTGGAGGGGCCGGTGGTGGAGGGCTAGGTGATTTGTGTAATCTGGTGTCTTCAAAACTTAAGTCCAATCTACTGTCAATAGGATTGTCATACACATTATGAACGGATAGTGGCGAATGTTGCTCGGGAACAGTTTTATACACTTCATCAAAGCCTTGCGACGACGTTTTGGGGGAGAAGTAACTTTGTCTAGATACGTCAGTCAAAGGGTAATTGGAACTGTAGTCAAATCGTTCCCGTGATAGAGCACTAGGAGATTTGGATGACTTCGCAGCATTAATTTCAGCATTAGCTACTGCAGAACTATACGCTAGGCGACCAGTCACAGTTGTGTAAGGTTCTGTTGTTGTTCTTTCTGGTACAAATTTTCGTCGAGGCGACAAATTTGTTGGTAAGTATTCCAGCTGCCTTTCTGATGTGCTATCAGTAAGTGAAAGCCTAGAAGGTGATTTGTCTCTTGAAATTGTATCTTTAGGTACTGTCAAAACAAAGTCATCAAAACTTTTCATCATATCACTAATACCCCAGTTCTCGCCCCCAGAATATATATTTTTTAATTGTTCATCAATAATATTTCCATCTTCAACTAACGCTTTTGCTTCAATATCTGGATCATGTTTAGATGTCAATTTTTTTTCAGGGTTAAGAAGTCTAGTTTTCAAGTCTTTTAACTCTCTCGAACCTTTGTGTAATTGAGTTGTCAACCTATCTAATTCATGTAATTTATCTACAGTGATTTGATCTATTGTACTTAAAGTAGATAAATGAACCAAATCTCTTTCGCTAATACCATGTCCATCTTGTAGGCCACAATAATCTTTATAATCGTTTGCACTGTATATTTGTCGCGATGTAGTAGGCATCAATTCTATATCTGGTTCCTCAGGCGCTTCCCAAATCATATCAAGCTGGGAATTGGGTATTGAGTTTTCTTCACAAACTAGATCATCCCGATAGGCTTGATTTAAACTCTTATAAAATGCTTCATCCGATTCCATTACTTCATCTTGTGGATCAATTAACACAGATCGACCAATATCTAATCCTTCTTCAATACCATCCTCGACAGTGCCGTTACCAAGAATTTCTCTAATAACCTCTAGTCTGGTCATCGAGTCTCTGGAAGTGACAGTTCGACACGTATAAAAATCAAGTAAAGTCGATATTACACCCTGTTGGTCTGCAAGAAGAGTTTCTAATCTCTCTAACCTTTCCCACATCCTAACATACTCTTGACTGAGCAGATCCAATGCCCGCCAGGCGTATTTAAGTTCCGTTTCGAGTATATTAAGACGAGTACCAAGGCGTTCCATGTAATCACTGATAATGTAATCTCCTGAATATGGTGGTAAATCTGGGGGGAGTGCAAGTGACCCGCATTCGTCCATATCGACCTCGGCACCCCCACTCCCACCGCCCTCGTTTTCCTCCATCGCGCCGCTTGCTCCTGCCCCTGCATCGTCGTGAACGTCGCGCATCATCTTGGATGTCGATAATGGTTTGAACATAACATTTTTCACTGTGAGTCATCCCATATCGTTTTGCTTAAGACACTTTTCACACAAAACAGTTCTACGGCACTGATAGTCCTTTGTAAGGTCATTTTAAAATAATTGTATATCAACACATATTGAAAGTTATATTTTCACTTTTAATATTAAACACTTAACACTGTGTAAACTTTGTACTTCGACGGAATTATATGGATATTATCTCATCAAAAATATACTCTGGTAAATATTTCTATATCACTTCTCTGTGAAACTCAAACATCGTTAAAATATTCGGAAAATTATCTGGTGTGAACATAAGATTTATCTTATGAACATACCAGCACAAATATGAATAGGGAATACCTCGAAATGAATGTGTTGACAAAAGCTGTATGTTGTGAACCTAATGTACGATTGCGTAATATTTAGTATTTAAAAAAATTGTTACATAATGCTTTGAACTTGACACTACTTAAAGCCAGTAAACACATTCCTTAAAGAGGCAGCTTCGCGATTCAGATACGATTCCACGTGAACAGTTTAAGTTCAGAGGTGGAAGGAGTCCCTCGGTAGGGTAAGGAAAAGGATAATAGAAGGAACCGAGTTTCACCATCGCTTCACTGTATAACTTGATTATTTTTATTATGGATCGAAACTAATCTCTTTTTTAGAAACATCACCTATTAGTAAAATACCAAATTTTTTCACTTTGTCATAATGAAAAGTTAAGGAAAAGAGTATATCATTACGATGCAATAAAAAAATAAAGGATACCTTTATTTTTAATAATGCTTCCATGAAAATTATATATTTTTATAGAAATTGCCCTTAGTTTGTATTAATGCCAACTAATTGTTCTCAAATAAAAATCTGCATCTGTATTAAAGAATAACAAAAAATTATAAAAAGTATAAATATCATACAATTTACGATTATCATGATATCACTTTTTTTGCGTTTGTCTGGAAAAGTAGAATGAATAAACACCAATGAACTCATAGAAAGTCTCTACAGAAATCTTTTATTGTAATGTTTGGATACAGGCCAATACCCAATGAGACTTTCTTTTAACACTTAATTGAATTTGTAGTCAGCACTTTCTGAATTAAGTTAAGAAAATTCTTTATAAGCATTGCCCCGTAAGCGCATAAGCGTCTTAAACTATATTTTGTTCGCTATTTCATTTATATATTTTATAGTTATTATATAATGAGAAATTTTTTTGGTAAAATCTTTAGGATTGTTTTTTACGATTGATCATCTTTTACGCGATATTATGAATAATATTCAGACTTTTTTTTAAATTTCAAATGTTTGTGTTTGAAAATTAAGGGTATTGTATTTTAACAAAGTTGTTGAAGGCGTAAAAAGTATGTTATACTTATAATGTATTTGAAAATACTGAAAAGAAATGCAAAATATGTATGCTAGAATGAAAAAAGTTAGCTTTTTTCTTACGGGGCAGTTATAGTCAGGCTGTATTTTGCAACATCCACGTTCGTGTTTGGGTGATATTAACCGTCATATCGTTTATTGTCATAGACAATTTTGTTTTTTTACTGTCTTAAGCTATAACTAAATATGTATTTTGAAGATTTGTCACCGTGTATTTATTGACTTTGATATTTTCTATAATTTTTAACGATACGTTTTCACGCGATTCAAGCCCATAAAAATAATTTCTTAAAGTAGGACAATAAAAACTTATCCTTCACGCCGGTCTTTGGATTCCGAAGGAGTATTTGAACAGTTAAATTTTTATGATAGACGTTTCCGCTCAACACACAATATACTACCGATACAAATATAATGACCACATCCAAGAGTAGGGAGAAAATAAGCTAATTACGTGAATACTAGGCAAGAGTTTGTTAATAGTAAAGATACGATGACATCGTATCGGCAAAATGGTCCTGTGATTATTATGAATGACTGTGCAGCTGGAAGAAAATACAGCTGTTGGCATCCGCTCAAACTTGGACACAGATGTTTCCTTCTGAAAGCAGCTGCAACTTAAGGCCGTTATTTACAAGACATTGATTTTGGCAAAGACAAGTGACATTCTCTGCACGCGATTGTTTTATTATTCCTATCGAAAATTTGAATTTAAATGCAAGTAAGCAACGTATAAACAACTATATAATATATTAAAAAAAAATTATATATATAAATTATAAAAAAAAATAATAGGGACAAAATGTTAATTGACGTTAAACGTCATCTAAAGTAATTTTTGATGATGCTTTTCTAAGTTAAGCTTGATCGCATAAATTGCGATAAAAAATCAGTTTGCACTATAGAAGAATAGTAATTTACAAAAAACAAAATTGGTCGTTTAAGCAGTCAACTTGATATATAAAGTGAAATGTACGCATTGCATTCGGTGACAGAATGTTCTTTTTTCTCTCACAGATTTACGATTTAATTGCCACACGCAATCCAATAAAGTATACGGCCTGTAGTTTTGAATCGGAGCGACATTCTGTCGGCTGTCCCTGTTTGTAATTGAATACAAAGTGTGAAAAAGGAATTGGGTGCTTAAATATGAAGGGACATAAACTTATACTTTAAAATATTTTTAATAAGCTCTATAAAAAGCCACAGACAAATAAAAACTGAGAGAACAGCATAAAGACGTTTCTGCGACACAAATTTTCTGCTTAGTTGTCGTGTACGCTTATTAATTATTATATTAAATAATGATTAGATGACCCAATTTGATAGTATTCAAATAAAAAAATATAGTAATAATACTAATAAATAAAGAGTTTATGTAGTATTAAATCACTTATAATGTTTTCTATGAGGCAGCGGGTTATTTTGTGGTTTTGAAAATTAGAACACTGTGGTTTCCACTAGATCATCATATTTAGCTTCAGGTCGAAGTAACAAGAGAAGCTTTGAAATAACGATTATTAATTTAGCTTGTAAGTATTCAATTTCCTGAACTGTGCAATTTTGTTTAATTCTTATGTGTTTTGTTCGGTATATAATTTTTTATATCATTAACAATGTAGTTATGGGCATTCTCTTTCTCTGCCAGAGATAAAGAATTATATTATTATTAATGTTGCCGGCTCACAGATTAAAAAGGCATTGAGAATTAAATTTAAAAATAAATGATAAAACTAACTTTATGCAGTGTTTTGAGAATAAAAAAATATATTTTTGTATCAAGGTAATAATATTCTTGTATGCCAAAGATGAACTTAACGATTGCAGATCCCAGAAATAGATAAAAATTGTGGTGCCATTTATTACTTGTGATGCTATAACTTTGTCGAATTCTATGTAATAGGTCCATCCGTTTTCATAGTATTTGCTTTTGTATCTATACAAAAATATACAAATAAAACTGTAGTGGTCTAGGCCGCTTTTTTGACATTAACAGGACTAGTTTATTGTCAATAAATGGCATATATTTGTGCGTAATTATAAGTTTTTATAGGTTTTGCAATCATGGTCCATTAAATATATATATGTATATGCGAGTCGCTAGAAAATCATCCTAAGACAATTCATCCGTTAAGTGTTAAAATCAGTGGTATAAGTTTGGTGTAGGTGGGTACGTTTGTAATTAATAATTTATTCAACGCAAATAACGTTTACTGAGAATAAATAATCGCATTTGGATTCTAAACAATTTGTATAATGCAATTTAAGTACAATGGATCTCACAAAAGGGTTTAGTTTCAATTGGCTGAGCTTTGAAGACGGTTTTTACGAGCCCAAATACATCCTTTGTGTCCCTCGTGACCGCCTTCTTTGGGTCTGTTTTCCGGCGTGGCAATTTCACAAATTAAACCACCTCGTAATGCGAACGTGTCGCCGGCGTTGTGGATCTGATTTATGTATCGCTCCGCTTATATTACGAATTGTCGTGAAGACGTGCCCGACGATCTTATACATCAATTCGAGGTTATGCTCCTGAATATAGAAAGAAGGTCGTGAGCTTGTTTATCGGAAACGGCGGCACTGATATGAAAGGCGTATCTAGTTTACGATTTTCATATCCTTCCGAATACATCGATGTAAATTCTAGCGATGGCACCGTCTATCGAATTGCTTTGGACTGCTCGGATACAAAAATATAACCTATTTATTCGTTGTAAATGTATTTATGATATACATAATTCTCCGCTCTATTTTTTCTGCATCCCTGCTGAAAGTTCTGTTTTAAAGCAAAACGCAAATCACATGCCTGTGTTCTAAAATATTGGGGACAATTTTCTACAACGGTGAACATTTCCTCGCGATTACGCCGATAGGTTTCGAATTCCATTGTTGCCACTAACTTATATTACGTGTCGACGACATCACGCAACTGAACTGAGGCCGCTTTTAAAAATATAAAATTCAAAAGGGGATAGATTTATCGTGAAATGTAAGGTTCGTTCGTTGAGAGCGAAGCTTATTACGCACGCGAAGGAAAAATTACCTCATAATTTTCCTTATATCCATTTCAAATTATTTATTACATTCAAAGTGTTATTCTTACGTTTTTTTTAAGATTTTTGATTAATTGTAATTTTTTGTACTGTTATTAGAGTAGTCAAGATGATAGTCTCCTGTTCTAAATATTTTTATCGACCAATGAGAAGATCATAAGTTACTGTATAGCTGTAAGTGACATTTATGATGTTGAGCTAGTTGTAGTGTTTATGCAAAAATTTTTACAGCAGTTAAATATAACGAAGTGGCCAAAATCAATCTAAGACTTCGCAGCAACAGAACGACGTAGCCAATTGCCTCTTCTCGAAAAATTTAAGGCCACTCCCCGGCTGGGCGTGCTCAGGATAAATTTATGAAAATTGAGCGTGAGAAAGATGTCGAAATATAAACCAGAGTTCGCTGGAATTAGGCAGTGGAGATGCTGGCCTAGTAGAGACTTGACGTCACGCTCATTAACAGTGAAATCCCAACCTGACGGGTGCACGTGCATGGAAGAAAAGTTTTTGACGGAAGCCAGCATGGCAGCCATTATGCGATAACCGGCGTAATCCAGTTTTTTCCTGCTAATGAGAAGAATCACGAGTAGCATATTTCGTTTTCATGGCGTCTGTTTTGTGCGAAATAGGTAAAAGCACTTTAGCTTCGGGTAAAGATCTTAACTCAAAGGCGTATACGTAATTTTCATAAATTCGTTACGTAAAAGAAAAAAGGAGCATAAAAATGTAGAACGTGGATACGTATGGCTTTTGTAAACTGATAAAGCTGCGAACAATGTAATTTATAATTTCTACTTTTGAGTTAATTTTTACATACAATTTAAAAAATTGCGACTTATTAATTATTGCCATCCGGGTGAATCTCTTTATAGCAAAAGTAACAATTCACTATAGTGTTAAATAAACAATGTCGTAATATTTTTTGATTTTGTGATCTTTCATTATATATGTTATATATGAATATTTTATTATTATTCAATTACGGCAACGGATTTTATATATATTATTTTAAAAACTATTTATATATTATAACAAAAAAACGAAAACGTGCATTTTATAAACGATTTTATTTCAAAAAGTCTAGTGCAAACCAGAAATATTTTAGTAATAAAATATAGGTTTTATAGGTCCCTTTGTTACCTCTATTATTGGGATTTATACAGACAGACAGCAGTTGTAGATTATTGAATTCGATTCGAGGTGTCAGGATAAGCCATCGCTTTAATAATGAACTCAATTATCTGCTGAACGAATCGTTAAGGGGCATTAATTATATGAGTCTTCAAGGAAAGCGGCCATCAATAAAGACGGCAGTCCACGTCCCTTTAGAGTTAGTTTCTTGTTCTTTCCATCGTCTTGATGCACTTTAGTTTAGCTATTTAAATTTAGATAGGTTATAATACGTCCATTTGTGAAGAGAGAAACTTTTTCCAAACGAATTATATTTATTTTTAATGTCAATTTTTACGGCGCTCTTACAGATAATTAACTTGAATTTTTCCATATTTTTGACTTTATTTCTGTATTCTTACTCAAAGGCTGCCTCGTGGCCAAATTGACAAATTATTTTTAATATTATTTTATATCATTTAAAAGTTAATGTTTTATGTTTTGTAATTTTTAAGCAACGTAGTAAAGTAACGTAGCGGCGTCGTAGATTGTGATGGCGCCTACATACGCAAAATAACTCAAATTATTTAATTATCATGTTGTTCAAACTCTACAGAACTACTTCTGTTAGTAAAAGTCGTTGTGATGGTAGGTTTTATTTTAATTTTAAATTGTTTATGGATACTTTCATCAGTATGGTGAAAACTTACTCTGCGGGAATATAATTTGGCACAACTGATAAATACGATTTAAGGATATTAAACTGTTTTGGTTAGTTGCAATATTGCAATTATAAATTGTTAGACACGCGTGGAATTATTTATTTACGCACTGAAGGTAAACATTACGCTCTTATTTAAAAGCCACGCGGCGTAACATTAAAACATTTTAGGTTATGTGGTTACGAGGGGACTTAGGAACGTTCACACGATCGCCTGACGGATTCGGCTACGCGGATCTCGTAGACCGCTCGTAGACCCCTCATCACGTGGTACGATCACGGTGCGAGCTTAAATCCCATCACTTCACAACACTCTCTGTCACGTGGGTTGCGCGCGGGACACTGTTTACCGCGGGGGTCGGTTTGGTGACCGGATGGTGTGATAGTCGGGACCGTCCGTTCGGTGTGCCGTGTACGGCGGTCGGCCCGCGCGGCCGCCTGCGATGCGTGGCCGGCTAGGGCTCATCTAACCCGGCGGACGCGGCCGGTGGGACTCCTACCGCCCGCTGCACTGATGCGCGC
>DWHO01001395.1:0-15604 GCA_018247575.1 Eurytides lysithous rurik
TATTTTGAAAAGCAATAAAACCATTTTCAATTATATATGTTTGTTACATTTTTGTATTCCGGATACATAAATAGCAGCCCTCATAAAAAAACCCCATTCGTCTCGAATAATTAAAAAAAAAAGACGGACCTAATCACTTCTGCTCATTTGTTGATAATTTGAAAACTTAATACGCATATGATGATAACAATAATAGACTAATACTATTATATAGTTGATGTACTCTACTATTACTGTAATTTAAAGATCTTTTTCAATAAATCCTTTTCCAACAACACTCTGTTAACATGGAATATAAGACTGCTTGGAAAAACTAAAAGTAATCTGCTTATCGGAAACAACAAAGGAAGCGTGAAACATTCGCCCTGACTCAGAGATAAGGAATATCTGAGATCACCATGTTCAGAAGTGACGTAGCTTCAGAGAATGAATATTCTTTGTCTCTTTACCCAAGGAAACTTAGCTTTTTCGCAGTATCTGCACTCATTGAAGCTTTCCTTTGTTTATTTATGAAAAAACTTTTTTTTCATTAACCGATAGTCTGCCTATTTCAAAGTCAATATAGATTTTTCAGAGCTCAGCTATACACGCATAACTACTATGTTTCGGTTGTAAGAACAACGTTGCCAGAATAATTATTGATCATTAGAAATATACCTAATATATCTCTGGGTGATGTTAGCAACAAATAGTTGATCAGTTTTATACTCATGTAGCTCAAAAGATTACGTCAAAGGTCATCAGGCTTATAACTTACTCGTCTCTACTTAATTTCCGAACTCAAAAGTAGCAGACCATTTGACCGCATCCAAAACAGAGCTGCCCGAATCGTCGACGACCACGCTCTTTCTGATCAGCTTAATTCTTGGCTCTGCAGAGAGACGTATTCTATCGCATATACCGTGGGGAGTGCTCTGAGGAATTGTTCGGATTAATACTAGCTGCTGAACAACGCTTCCGCCTCCGAACAACGCGACTTTCAAGAAGAGAGCATACTCCCATCTTAAAGGCCGGCAACGCATTTGCAAGTCCCTGAATGTTGCAGATGTCTATGGGCGACGGCATTCGCTTACCATCAGGTGAGCCGCTTGCTCGTTTGTCTCCCTATATAAAAAAATGAAAAAGCAGACGTATCACTTTAGAAACACAACAAAAAAATCTCATTTTTGTTAACTAAGTCTGATGTAATTAAACGATGTGTGAACATAGGTCTTTTAGAAATTAATATTATGGTGTTAGTAAAAACACAGCTATTGTATCAATTAATACCAGAATAAAATTTATTGACGTATTATTAGATAAAGTAGAGAGAAGTTAAAAAAGTTTTAAATAACAAATCGTGCTTACATTTTTCTAAAGACCTTATCTGATAAATTAATATATTAATTAAGTTAAAAAAATATTTACGAATAAAAAAATTAATTTGGCATATTTTCATAAGACCAATTAAATAATACTTAAAGTTAGTTGATCTAAATAAAATGTTTAATATTATCGTAGGCAATTTATACCGTTAATGAAAGTATTCCATGATTCGCATACCTAGTTTTATTGCTTCTGTAATCTTTATATAGTTTTGTCACGTGACCCTTAAAGGAGTTGCTGGGAACTTTACCGAGTCACATGCCTTACGCATGGAGTCTAACACATAACGTAATTACATACTACACGTGTCCCACTCGCAACCACCTTCAAGCCTTGTTATATAAAACATCAAACCTCAGACCTCCGACCGATTCCGGCCACGGCAAGACGTCAGCCAGCCGTCCGGGATATATTATAATGCACAAGGGTTTGAACAATCATAGGTACACTAACACTTCCTTTCCTCTCATAGCCCGTCGGCACGGATACCTGACACGAATAAAGGTAGATCAGACGCAGAGGCGATGACATTAACACGACATGTTAGTAACGACACCTCCAAGCTACCGCTAGATGGCGTCGGTAAGAAGCCGGGACTGACTTTTTACCTGCCCATCTGGCGCATTTTTATCTTACTCTTCAGGCATTCGGGGCTGGAGCACCCTAATACCAGCTCCATCCAGTTAACCGCATTCAACATAGAGCTGCTAGAATCGTCGGCAACCAGGTCCTTTCTTATCGGCTTAACTCTTTGGCCCTACGCAGTGACATCTCGTCACTGTGTATATTCTATATAATATACAATGGGGAGTGCTCAGAGGAATTGTTCGGATTAATAACGCCTGCTAAATGCCGCCGCCGATGGTATCCTGGTCCATACCACCTGGATGGTTGGCATTCCCCCGCCTTGCGATTTTCACGTAACTTCCTGCCATGCACCGCGAAATTGTGGAATCGGTTGGTATTTCCGGACCGATACGACTTAGGGTCCTTTAAGAAGAGAGCTTATTGCTACCTTAAACTCTAGCAACGCATTTGCAAGTCTTCTGATTTTGCGAATGTCCATGGGCGGCGGTGATGCCTTGCGTGAGCCACTTGCTCTTTTGCCTCCTAATCCATTAAAAAAATTGGATAATCGGCCCGTAGTCGCCTAACTCCACTAAGAAACAACAACACAAAATCATCATCTTCCGCGGGATTCGAACCGACGACTTCTTATTTGTATAGCGCTGGCCTGTACCACTAGGCCGCAAAGGCAATTAAAACTTAAGTTCGAAACTAATGACGACATGAGCAAATCGCTAAATGTGAATGGTAATGATCATTCTTTATTTCAAACAGAAAAAAGTCCGATGGATAAATTAATTGTCAATATATTCAGATACATAACAATGATAAATTATAAAATTGAATAGTTTACGATATTAATTAATAATAACACTCATAACTCATAATAATATATTAATAACACTCATAACTCATAACGAACACTTATAAGCTATATTAATTAATCACAAGAAATAGTTGAAATGCTGATACTAACTTATAACTCTAAACAACCGCTGTATCTGGAAGAAAGACACTCACTATCCTTCTTCTACAAAAAAATATCATCATATGGAATGGTTCAATTACTCAAGATTTAAAGAGTATCTATAAATTTATCCATCTATGATATTAGAAAATAGCAGAGGTCGAAATGGTGTCTGTATTCTTGTTACTTATAAACTTGAGAACGCCTGAATAATGCTTAATAAGTCTAGGTACAGCTGCTTCCTTCGCTCATTATATCTCTCCCTAGAAAGTCAGTTTTATATAATACTAATTTGTCTTTTATCCACTCATTAATCATATATTAATATGCAACTAGATCGAAAAGGATTTCATAATACTACGAGTAGTTCGATGAATTAACGCGTGTTTTTGTTTTATTAGTCAATAAAATAATTGTTGAGTCGATTGTGTTACCACCTGCATGAAAAGTTGTGCAACAATATTATTTTGTACAGAATCGCCTACAATAGCGATTATCGCAAAATTCAAAAGCTCACAGCTATTGGCTCACAAAGGATCAAATTATTGTAATTATTTATTTTGATTACCTCAAAGGAAAACTTACCCTTAAAAATGTTTCTGTATGGGGCGGTAACTTCTTATCAATTAGCACAAGCATTTTTCCTCCGCTCCATTCATGGACTGTGAGGATCTAAACAAAAACACACTCACAAGTCTACGGCTATATTTCGCTAATAGCTCATTACCGTTACTCATGACTCATTACATGAAAACGCTCGATCTCACACTGCACGACCGACGGTCCCCAAGTTAAAATAGCTAAGGAAACTCTGCATCGTCCAACTTATTCACCAGATCTTGCAACGTTAACATCTTTATTTTCTAGACCACTGACTGGAAAACAATCAATACTCGGGAGACAGAGTAAACTCTACACAGTACAAACTCTACTAAATGCAAAGGCATTTAGTAGAGTTTGTTGCCTTTATTCTAATGGATTTCTTTAAGAAGAGCATTGGAAAATTGCAATTACTTGTTTTACTGTTTCATAAGAAATAATCATCTCTCTTCTACTGCACTTTACACACGAGTTTTATTTTGAATTTAATTTAAAATATAAAGTAAGATAGAAAAGTACTATTATTACTGGCTCCTACTTCTGTGTTTTCTCAGCTTTTCATCTGGCTTTCACCAAATTACGAGCTTTCACTAAGTAAATGTGTACAAAATTGAGAAAGTGTCTCATTAGCCTGAATTATTTTCATCTATTTGCATGAACTTCCTTACTATACGGCGTGTGTTTAAGATGGCGGCTTTTTGTAGCATTATATAAAGTGATTTTTCGATATCGAGCAATTTTAGACTGAGGTTTGTTTGTGGATAACACCTGTAGTAGAGAGGACTATTATATATACTTTTTCTTGTTTCCAAATTCTCATGAATTCTATTTTGAGTTCTGTATTTTTTTTTCCGTAATCGTCGTTTGTATGTTATGGGTATGAGGAACTGCGATATCCAGCAAAAGCGTGGTTTTATTACTTTTATCTTGTAAGACAATGTTAGGCTTGTAGAGGACTGTTCTATCTGTCAATATTGCACGGTCATAGTAGAGTTTGTATAGATTATTTTCTAGGACATATTGAGATGAATATTTATAGTACGGTGTGTTTGGGGTTTTGTATAAGCGAATGTTTGAAAGCAAAATTTTGATGAATTGTTCATCAAGCTATTTGGTTATGTCAGCGAGTGTAGTCAGATTGTGTTAAGGTTGTGCAGGCTCTTGTTATATATATGGATGGTTTCGAGTTGATTGTGGCACTTCTTGCATTGATTATTTCTTATAATTGGTTAAATCTTTTATTATGTATTTTCTATAATTTTTTGTATTGATGGTTAATTTTGTCTTGAATTGCTATAATGAAACCTTTAGTTTCAGGAAATATGTTACCAATTTTGAGCCATATGTTCGATGCAATTGCGGCTATATGAGGTTCTTCTAAATCTTGTGTATGTCAGGCATAAAATTCTTTTCTTTTTCAAATTATTGAATTCTTGTTATCGATTATTGTTATTAGTATTATTAAAAAGGTACTTGCCCTTAACAAAAATTCACAACCACCCAGAGATTTAAGATCTCTAAGCCCAGTTACAACGTCGAAAATATTACCCTTTTTACCACACACAGTAGTGCTTACGTAATGTTTGGTGGTAAAATAACTAGCGATAATAATTCTTTTGAAAATGACTTTCAGAGTTATTTATTTGTATCGGAGGTTACTTGTAAAATTATATTTTTCGTAATTAAAATCCGTGTCCGTAATGTAATTTTACCTAAAACAGGTGGTAATTAAAGAGCATTAAGAGACCAAATTGGAGTTGTGGGACGGCAATTGTTTGTTTGGTTAACGTCGCGGTAATCGCACTAGCGTGTTATCAGCCTATGTCGAGTAATTGAAAGGCAGGTACAGAAGCCCCGAGAAGGCGACCTCATTTCCTTGACTCCCGGCTTTAATTATAACTCGCCTTCGCCCGTGTTCCCGTCCGGGAACTTTGACGGGGGGCGATAGTTGTCTCGTTTCGTAATTAATGTCCAGATTGTTTATAATTACACACTGCTTCGATATTCGCTCGCTAAAACCATCAACGTTTGAGATTGCAGTTTTAATGGCATAGCAAATTTAATGGCTCATTGAACCAGCAAAAGAAGAACTTAACTCAAGTTTTCATCGAGACTCGATATCGTAATTCATAAATGCCTGTCAAAATAAATAACAATAGGAAACCTACACGGCACCGCTCGTTTGCTTCCTACATTTTACGCTCGATTGATTTAGCGAAACGCTCTCCGCAATTGGCCGTTGGGTATTGAAACTCAATCTTAACAATGCCGGAAAACAATTTGCCACAAGCGCCTTATACAAGTTTTATCGGTGGCGTTTTATCATGGCATTAGCGGCGTGGCTTAATATAAACATCTGCCGATGGAGCTTTCCGCCGCAGCATAACAAAGGCGTGTTTGAATTTTCACAGTGGAGGCATGCTCGCGACGGTAATTTCTCTCCGATGCATAAAATAAAGCTGCAAAGAGCTCGCGACGTAGACGTCGTTCCTTAATTTACGAGGGCGTTGTGCGGCGAGCAAACTGGTTACATCCGAGCGCCATCTGCAGGTAACTCTCGGCGGGGAGGCACGCACGGCTCACATATGCGCCCGCGCACGCACACACCCTCACCGACTGTCCGCTGGCCGAACAATCGATCGTAAATCAGCCTCGATAAAATTATAGGAGGTAACACAATGGATATCGCCTCGCGGCATCCGCACCCCACTTCCCACCCTCCTCCCACCGCACAGAGTCCACTATCGAACGCCGCCCGCTCTCGCAGCCACGTAACTCTGCCTCTCCGAGATAAAGTCCACATTCGCACGTGTACAGACAAACGCTGTTTATTTTGAGAAAGCACTAACACGCTAATGTAATTCTTAAGGATGAATATGCTGAGATCAATTTCGCGCGATGCCGGCGAGCGCTCTCGTAATTGCGAAATTCACGCTTCGCAGTGCGGTACAAAAATAAGATTATGGATTCCGCTGAGCTCCAGCGTTATTGTGATTCGAGGATCCGTCCGTAGGTATGTCTGCGTGCTTTACGACGGCTATTCCTGGAGGAATAAAGCCAGGGCTTATTGAATATTGTTCAGGTTATTTATGGAAGACAGCCGGCATTGTCCGGACTGCAACTTGAGAGTTTTCAAGTTGCCTCGGGTTTCAGAATAACTTTGCTTAATGCACACGTAAATAATGAAAATCCATCTCAAGCGAAACTTGTGCTGAACACACTCTATTCGAGTCAATTCGAGAAAAATCACTTTTCGTTATTGAATATACGCGCTTTTGTTTTGATATTCTAGGTATAATTAATATTCAGATTTATATATTTTTGTTATTATTATTATTGAGATACGATATCATTTTTAGTCGGATCTGTATACATTATGCACAACCACTTTTTTTGTTGAAACGGACGTGTCGCAATTAAAAATATTATATTAGTAATATTAATATTATAATAGTTTTGTTCAAACAATATTCGTATATGCAATAGTTGGAAAATCCATTTACTCCTTCACCACGAGTTATCTTAGAGTATCGAATTTTTTTGCATTCCTTTTGTTATACCTAACAAGAGATTATTAAGAAAATAATCTTAATAAATGTCATATATATACATCACCTCTCGAATAATTTCCTACCAATAAATCATTTGAATGTAATAAATTCATAATTCTTTGACTAATTTGAATTTATATAAACGATATAAAATCTGAATGAAAAATTAAACAACAGATTATAACTGTAAAAAAATCTAATATTTTTTTTTTATATTTTTTCAATAATGCGACAGAATTTATAGCTTTTTTGAGGCTTACGTGATGGTCAATAGTAGTGGTTAGCTATGGTCGACTACCACAATACTGTAGTTGACCACTGAGGTATAAGAACTCCAACCACCACACTCATCAGCCTTCTAGGAAGCAATAGTCATACCCTTAAAGATTCCTGATATTCAGCTTTAAATTGACATAAAAATAAGTAAATCTGTATAAGTAAAACTTTACAAGTACTAATTTATGGCACAAATAAAAATCATATAGACTCGCTTTCGATACACATTTTTCCAGTAATTAATTACGATTGAAACCATATCTGCTGTACCCCATACGCAGGATAAGGCGTTAACTAATGTAGTGATAATTTTTATGTTCGCTCAATGTTTATCATCTCATTAACTATATAAACTAACGAAAATGTAAAGATAAATATGGAAAGATAAAATAACTGCTAAACAATGGCCGTTTGAAACAATGTTGATTAAAAACAAGAATGAAACCACTGGTTTTGTCATTATTTACCACATTAATGCAATTTCATTGAAAATGATAAGAAACTTTAACATTTAGCCGAAAAATGAGAACATGTATCTTAGTAATAGACGACGATTATCAATTAAAAATTGCAAACAATTTTTTTTTAATAAAATATGCTTAATTTGATTACTCCAATTATCTGACATTTGATTAGAGATTTTATTAAAATAATAATCAGTACATGACAAAAAAAGAGTGCCAAATGTTTCTTTTACTGGTTAGCCACGCAGCTGTTCCCGCTGCTGAACGGGCCGGCTCGAACCGGGTAAGTACCACGACCTCACAGAAAATCGGCGTAAAGTGCAAGTGTTTTTGCTTCCATGTTTCGTCCGGCGAGTGAGGTAGCCGGTGGCCCACTCCCTCCCCTCCCCTTTCTCCCTCTCTCACTCCCTTCCCTATCACTTTCTTCATCTCCTCCCCCTTCTGCTCCCTTTCTCACTTCTCTTCCCTCCCTCTTTCACTCCCCTCTTAAAGGCTGACAACACATTTGCGAGTTTTATATTGCTACAAATGTCCATGGGTGGTGGTGGTCACTTACCATCAGGTGAGCCGCTTGCTCGTTTGTCAGCCTAACCCATAAAAAAAAACAGCACAAAAAAATATCATCGCGCAGTATTCCTTATTTTATTGTAGTAATTAAAACTTAGCGTTTCAATGTGAATCCATTCTATTCGATTTTTTTAAAGTAATTAATGCAGTAGATTGCAGCACCTGTCGACTGGTCACATTCACATAGATATTTTACATCTGGCACATTGGAAAATATTCAAATATAAAGTATATAGCGAGTGCGTCGCATTCGAATAAAAAATAATAAAACATGGAACCTAGGAGCGCATAGAGATTTATGGGCGAGATGTCGACGTCACAGCACACTATAAAGCGAATCGTAAAAACTGATGATTGCCGCCGCAGCGCGTTGTGCAACCGATGTTTGGAAAATAACTGTCTGGCTGATAGCGCGGCTATTTCGACGTGCAATTGTTATATTTCTATTTCCATTGTTTGAGCTGTGTCAAATACCCATTGTTTGAACTATGGTTTTAGACTGGACTGAGTAAAAGCTTAAATAAAAGCACGCAAATCGATTGATTTTTACTTATCAAACGAGACACGTTAATATCTGGCTACCACATCATATAGCCGGTATTTAAAAAAAAGTTGTTTTGTTTATTTATTTTTGACGCAATATGAAAAGACTTATTGTTAACAAATTTTAATTGTTGATATTACAGCTGTTTGTAAGCTTTGCTACGTGTTTACTTGATACTACTACTTTATTATATAAATATATAAATAAAATTAAATATATTTTTTTAATAGTATTCATATGTAAACATTAATTTTTCATAGTAGACACAAGTTTAAACAAAATTTTTCCGTTCGTATATAGTAAGAGATTTGCTTTTCGTTGCTGAAGAGAAATATATCATATATAGGTATTATAAACTCGGAAAAGCCAAGCACCGCTACAATATTTTATATATATATGGAGTAAATAAACGCTGAGAGCTTCCGTACTCATCCAATGACAAGTGACAACAGAGGGATCGTCCCTCTCTGTACATTATGCAAAGAAAATTCAACCGTAACGCATTACAATAAACGACATAAACGCGTATCATTAAACGGAGGATGCCCCACGCTATCTTGTCAGGCGGGGGAGGCGTCAACCAATAGCGGAGCGCGGACAGCGCATCACAGTGCATCGATGTCTCTCTTTGTTTATACCTACCAATTTATACTTAGGAAACTGTCTATGCTAAGAGAGCGCTACCAGCACTGCTCTTACGGTAATTGCCTTTTCAAAGATAGTAACAATTCCCTGGACTGTCATACTGGTCTCTAAAGAACGACAATAAGAAACTTACCTTGAGCCTGAAGCCGCCTCGCCACCGCCTTAGACCGCATCGCGTCCACGGCCGTGGCGGGAGATAGAGCGATCAATGGCGACGTCGGATTGCAATTTAAAAAGTTCGACAGTTCGAAAATCGAACTCGAGTTTCGGAGGGCGCGCGAATTTTGGACGGCAGTGCGTCTCGGGCGGGCGCCGAGGCCGTACCGCTCCCGGGATGGGCGGGCTGGACGTGCGAGGTGCGCGGCGTGTCACGCGAGCGGCCGGCGGGACACTGCGTTCACGTGCTCCGCCGCGCCGCGGCCGCGAGGAAAGCGATTTTCACGCGGGAAACGCGATAGTGACCGCCCGCGCTGTCTCGACCCGCGCCCGCTCGACAACTGTCAGCGTCGACTTAGCCACGGGGCGCGTTCACCCGCCCGCTACCTCGCACTGTTGTACGTGCCGCAGCTATACTTCTATCGCTGTCACCCATATTATCTTTGCATCTGACAGTAAAAATTTTCAGACGAAACTATCGTCCTGCAATTGTCTACTATCGTATATAGATCGTCTCGTATAATTCAGCGCTTTCAAAGCTTTTGAAAAATATCTCTCTTACATCTCTCCTCAAAATAACACCATTGAAATGTAACATTAAATGAATTCGGTGTTACATCTTCTTCATCCTCATCCCTTCATCCCTCCTATCTCGACGAGAGGAAACGGGGTCAGAATACTAGGCTGACGGTGCTACAGTAGCACTTATATATCTCCACTGAAGCGAGCACTATTCCACACACAATAAATTACAAATGGCACGTATTCACGAGTTATCTGAAAACATGGAAAATGACATATCTGGTTTATGATTGTGCTATGAAACCACCAAGCTTATAATTAAATTTCCAAAGAAATTATCTTTCCGCTTTAGAACATTTTCCTAGTGTTAATAACAAAAATTGAATTATACAGTATAGACATAAAACTGTATTACTAATAAAAAACTTGTAATGCGTAACAATCTATCAGTTACGTTAACTTTTTTTAGGAGATAAGCAAGTTGTGCGCCTGATGGTAAACGAAATGTCTGCTTTTTCATTACTTACGATTACAAACCCGGTTCGTGTACAAAGTAGCTGGTGATCATCATCAATACAACTTATTATAATAAAATGTACTGTAGGTCTAATAAAATACATTTTTATCCACGGACTTGCGGTTGAAAAGCAAGTGGAACTTGACTAAAACATTTTCCGTCAATTCAAGCTCGGTCATCGTGGCAGGGTTTTTGATTTGAATTTCTGCGAAAAAAGCAGCGACGGTAAAAACTAGACAGCGCGGCCTTCGGGCTTCGAGTGGGAGAGCTCACCCCGTCATAAAAGGGGGGGGGGTGGAAGCCGTAAATATGATTATCAGCGGGGGAGGCGACGCGGACTAATCATATTCTCAGCAATTTACATAAATATTAGCCCGTTCCGTGACACACGAGCGTCGGGTCATTAAGGAGCTTCGGCTGCCTCGTTCTTTAGGCCACCGCTACATTATCAAGATACCTACATCTTATATGTGTTTCGACAGTGCATTCGATACTTTCGGAAATTACCCTTACTAAAGAGTAATGGAGAACTGTCCATAACAACACAATGATATACAAAACCTGCTTGATCTTCGCTCGTCACTTATAGTTTACAAACGTTATATAATTTAATTTATAATTATTGTATAAATAATGCCAAGCCCATCCTGGCAACTTGGCCCTTCAAACAGGAACACAATTGGCGTTATACCTTATGCTTCGGCAGAATAACTGACAATGTATGTTCGTCTGTTGAAGACGGACTCCTCAAACGATTCCTTCTACTAGACTTTGCACTCACAACCCCTAATCACTCCAAAATATTATTAGGTATAACACTATAAGGTAAGGCTTTATTTTCAATTTAATTTTTCCATCCTATATAGTAGCTATTTGCAAACTGACTGATGTCCTCCCGACCGAATCCGGCCACGACGGCCGATCTACAAGAGAACAGCCAAGTGCGCAGGATATATTATAGTGCACAAGCGTTTGCGCAGACACGGGTGCACTCATTCTTCCTTTTACTCTCATAGCCCGATGGGACGGATAACTGACACGACCGGAGAGAGATAAGGCGCAGAGGCGGTCATATTAAACCGACCTCTTAACAACGACTTCTCCAAGCCAAACTACAGCACACTCGTACCATATGTGACTATGTTCGATTGTTGAAACATGAAGTAAAACTGTAACTGTTAATTAACATTTTGATCAATACTTGTCTCATAGCATCCATATATGTTTCTCACTAACTAAATAGTCGATAACATCAGTTATGCGTCAAAGAAAACAAAAATGTTTACTTTCCAATTTTATTAATATTTACGTTATTTATTTCGAATACAGAAAAGGATAGCCGTTTATATTTACAGTTTAATTTCACTTCAACATTGAACTTAATCGACGTTGGGATCTGTAAATATGATAATGTAACGCCGGCCTTAATGAAGCTTGAGTTCGATATAGGATATGACGTGCCACAGAAGTAGCTTTGTCTTTTTTATGAGTGATTAATGTACGGCCACAGCGCGACGTAGGGGACGCCCTGTTTACCTTTGCATATTCAAAAAGAATAACGCCAGGGGGTTGTCGATTTAATATCAGACAAGTAAGTGGCTTTGTTTGCGAACGTACGAGCCTCGTAATATAATTTCAACGTTGTTGAAATATTGTTTCAATCGACTATCGATAAAGTATAAAAACGAAGCGGGATTAACTTCGATTCACATTACATATTGGACGTTTCAATTCCAACGACTATTAAAGCTTCGCCTAGATAAATAACGTTCTTATATTTAAGTAAAGTAAAGTAATGACCTATATATGTCTCAATCTGAGCACAGGTCTTCTCTGTACAGAGGGCACAGACACGCGGCCCCAGTGCGGATTGGCGGACTTCACAGATTCTTTCTTTTCTAAAGAAAAAAGATTAAAAAAAAATCGAAGAAATATTTTTTTTTATCTTTTCTCAAATATGCACGTTTCATCACGATGTTTCCCTTCACAGTTGCATGTGGTATATCAGTACTTTAAATTGTTAATTGACAAGCTAGCACCATCGGAGTTTAAACTCGGGTTGCTCGAGTTCTTATATGAGAGAATTCTTATATCTTGCCTGATGAAATTCATATTCAACAAAACGCGACAAAATAATATTTTATTTTATATAATCCCTACAATCCCGACAGTGGCAATCTATCACGTACGCATTTCAATTGATTTTCCGCCTCGAATAAGTATCTCGCAGAATAACTGACTCTCAATAAAGATAAAGAAGACCTTCAGTCTTCCAGAAAGATTATCCTTAA
The DNA here is from genome assembly GCA_018247575.1 of Eurytides lysithous rurik. Lineage (NCBI taxonomy): Eukaryota > Metazoa > Arthropoda > Insecta > Lepidoptera > Papilionidae > Eurytides > Eurytides lysithous. The sequence goes on from DWHO01001395.1 coordinate 13,033, forward strand.
AGGTCAGCAACGTACTTGCAAGCGCTCAGGTGCTGCGAATGTCCGTTAGTGGCGGTACTAACTGGCTCTGATAAAAGAGATTCGCCATTTAAAAATGGTGAAACTCTTTTATTATAGTACAAGTGTATGCACAGACATGAGAGGGTACATCTCTCTTCCTGTACTTGTATCGCCCGGAAGATCATTCGTAAATGCGGTGACATTAAGCAACCCCATATCTGCCACTTATTACGTACTCATTTTAGCTATAATATATCGATTATTGATGCCTAACTCAACCAAAATCAAAAAGACAACGTTACAGCCGAAATAAAAAAATTGTATAAAGTAAGTCCATACGGGACGTTGCGGAAGCAAACTTTTTAACATCCGCGGATGCAGATGTTAATTTCAAGGTTATCTAAAAAACCTGCACATGACAGGAAAAACCATTTTTTTAATATATAAATTGGGCTGGTTGGTTATAATGATTAAGCGCGATTTCATAGGGGGTTCCTTACTTAATAATTGCTTAGCAAAATTGCCTTCTGCATTAGCCAATAAAACGATTATGTTGCTGGAATTTCAACATTCATGAAATCATGAACACTAAATTAAACCAGATTCAGAATGGCTATATAACACAATTGAAGTCGGCGATGTGACCAAGAAAATCACAACCCTATCAGTGCTATTCTCTCACATCAGTGCCCTCCCCCGTACCCAAATTAAATTATCTATTCACTAAGAACACTGACTAGAAGTCACAATAAAACTCAATTCTTCTAGACGAACAACCCTATTCAAGGGCCTTTATATCAGTATAAACTTTTATGTAGTGAAATAAATATTATAAGCGTCGCGATACTTCATAATAATAACAATAATAATAAAAGAGAGCTAAAATGATCTTACATATGGACCAGGAAATCAATAGTCAAGAAACAGACAGATAAATGGAGGACACAGATCAAGCTAACAAAGATAAAAAGGAGCATAGTAAAATACATTCCGATGGTTAAAGAAACAGCAGATATCACCCTCTATAGGGTCTATAGAATCATCAATATACGCCACACAGGACCAGGTGGTTATGACACTACAACATCAACGCAACATTTTAAAAATTAGATATAGATGGAAAATGTCATCTAGACCTCAATAAAGGTGCACACAGCACGTCATCTGACTGAGAAAAGCTTAGTGAGTTGCGAAAAGCTAGCAAGTACGTACTGTGTGACACGACATAACAATCTGGTTCAATACGTGTCTGGCGAAAAAAGATGATAAAGATGTATCAACTCTTTGGTAGGAACAGGAACACTAACATACCCACAAATTGAAGAGAATAAACAGGCAAAACGAATGTGGGAAATACCTATACAGACTGTGTTTACAGTATTGCATAAAAGACCAGGTTTAATATATGTAAACATTATCAACAATAACACTTTTTTAATAGACATGGCGGTACCGTCAGACTTTGATATAAGCGCTAAAGAAATAGGGAAGCTATTACCTATATATAAGCTATAACCTTTTAAAAAAGAAAATAGGGCGTAAAAATAAATTGTTTTGGATCCCAGAACTTACAGGAGCCACAGGCATAGTAAATAAAAGTTTACGCAGATACATAGACCAACTAAGCACAACAATCTTACAAAAGCAATCAGCAAAAGACACTGTAGTGACAACGCACAAATGACACAGAAGCATACATGAGACACACGACATACACAAGATATATAAGCAACATACACGCAACAACAATCACATACGCTTATCTCACAGCAATCTTTTCATCAATATCACAAACGCGAAATGCACAAAGTCATACTTAAACCACACAAGGTTTAATTAGCACATAAAGAAGAAGAAGAAGGATACAAAGATAGGGAGAAACAATTTTCATTTTTCCTGTGGGTTGCAAGATGGGATTTTACTGCCTCCGTGGCCTAGTGGTACAGACCCGTGCTTTACAAAACTGAGGTCGTGGTTTCGCGGAGGACAATGACTTTGTGTTGTTGTTTCTTAGTTGGATTAGGACATTACGGGCTGATCACTCGATTTCGTGAAAAGTAAGATGATCGGGTGAGGTCGGTTTATTATCACCGCCTCTGCGCCTTATCTCTCTCTGGTCGTGTCGGTTATCTGTCCGATCGGGCTGTGAGGGTAAAGGAAGTGAAGAGTGCACCTGTGTCTGCACAAACGCTTGTGCACTATAATATATCCTGCGCATTTGGCTGGTCTCTTGTAGATCGACCGCCGTGGCCGGAATCGGTCGGGAGGACATTATTATTATAACATTGCTTACTATCAGGCCCTACCACCGTCAAAAAACATCCAAAGATTTGGGTTCAAATTGTTAGAGAAAAACGCATTATTAATACTTAAAAAGAGTTACTAATCTCTGTCATTATCAACCAATTAAAGCAATAGTAGCTTAAGCAGGGAAGAATTAACCTTACCATAGTGATCACAATTTATCCCGATTGAATAAGCATAAGTAATAAAAAATAAATAAATAATAGTTTAAAAAAACTAAAAAAACACGCTAAGAAATTATTAATCCTGGCGGTCCTAATAAGGATAA
>DWHO01001396.1:0-15598 GCA_018247575.1 Eurytides lysithous rurik
TGTATAAGCGACTGGGCGGGGGTGGGGCCACCGGCCACTTCACTCACCGGACGAACCACGGAAGCACAAGAACTTCCATTACACGCCGATATTCTGTGAGGTCGTGGTACTTGTTCGGTTCGAGACAGCCCATTTAGCAGCTAGAGCAGCTGCGTGTATTTACCATCACTAAATATATGTTTATGATATTCCTCCTAAAAAATAATAAATAAGCAAAAATACTTCATTTTTGCTTCCGCATTTCGTACGGTGAGTGAGGTGGCCGGTGGCCCATCTCCCTCCCTCTCCTTTCTCCCTCTTTTTATCCACTACCTATCTCTGCCTTCATGGCTTCCTTCACCTTCTCTCCTCCCTCTATCTCACTCCACCTCCCTTCCTCTTCCAAAAATCTCTCCGCCTTAAAGGCTGGCAACGCATTTGCAAGTTCTGTAATGTTACATATGTACGTAGGCGGTGGTGATCGCTTACCATCATCAAAAAACATATACTTAGTGTGGCCATAAATACTGTTACAATTAAAAATAAACAAAATATTAATTTGGAATTTGGAATCTGTCATTTTTATACGATTGTCCATTGTGTTTTCTTATTTCCGCGCCAATATATTGTAAAACATTTTAGGGATATAAAAATAGAGTGGTCACCCCACTCTAACCTAACGAGAACCGAATCGCTGTGAATGCATTACTCAAAGTAGTCAAATGTTTGTGTACCGGGCTATTGATAAGTACTATGAAACCTCCTCTGTTTGTGACAGAAAAGGATCTGGCCGTCCTCGTAGTTTTCGTACGAAAAAGGCGATCAAAGCAGTAAGAGAAAGAACTCAAAGAAATCCTGTCAAAAGATTTTATCTCGAAAGATGAAGTTAGCACCTTAGATAATTTACCTTTAGGTAGTTTAGTAAAGAATAGGGTGGTAAAATCAAAATAACTAATTAAGCGGTACGCAAAGGGAGGTCACAGAAAAATTTTGTTTACGGTTGAGAAAATTGTTACAATTGAGCAATATTTTAACGAACAAAATGACCGTATTTATGCTGAAAGCTCTAAAGAAGCTTACCAATTAGTCAACAGAGTACAACGTGGGCATTATCCTATATTATTAATTCAGTGATGGCTTGGTGGGGTGTTAGGTATGAAGGAGTGACTGAGCCTGATATATTTGTGAAAAAGGTATCAAAACATCGACACAAGTGTATCAAGATGCCATTGTTAAGAGGGTAGTTAAGCCCCTTAACAACACCATGTTCAATAACCAAGAATGGTCCTTTCAGCAAGACTCGGCGCCGGGTCATAAAGCTCGTTCCACCCAATCTTGGTTAGAAACGAACTTTCCGGACTTCGTCAGAGCTGACGACTGGTCGTCATTTAGTCCTGATTTTAATCCACTGGATTATGATTTATAGTCAGTTTTAGAGAGTAAGGCTTGGTCTAAACGCCATGATAATTTGTCCCTAAAACAATCCATACGATTGGCATTGAAGAATTTTCCCATAGAAAGAGTGCGTGCTGCTATTGATAACTGGCCTCGTTTAAAGGTCTGTATTGCAGCCAATGGAGACCACTTCGAATAAGGTAATATTTTTAATGGTTTTATATTAATGTATCAAACTAAAACACTGTAATAGTAATTAATGTTACGTACAGTAAAAAATGTCGTTTTTCTTTGTAACAATTTTTATGGCAAGACTATATAATCTAGAGATATATAGTCTTGCTATAGAATATAGAGATGTTTACCAGTTCTTATTGTTGCAATAGTTCATATTGAGGGATATGATGCGGAAGCCGGGGCGCACGAGTACAGAATAGAAGGCGCCACGGCGTACGGTGTGCGAGACGCCGGCTGGCAACCAGCGCCGCCATTGCGCGTCCAACTCGTTGTACAGCCACGCGATGTTCGATTCCGAAGAGGAGATGTACGGCGGCGGGAAACTGACACATTTTGTAGGTTAAATAGGTTAGTATTTTATTTTGTTCGAGATTGAATCGCGCCAAAATTTCACGTATAATTCATTTTTAAAGAGAAATAGAAATATAAACTTTGCATTAAGTCGCTGGTGGTAATTAACAATATCGGAGTGAAACAGGATAGACCTTTATTCACCTCGCTTTTCGGACCTAAACCCAAAGGTAATAATAAATCTGCATTATGCTATGGCAGACTGTTAGTGGTTACTAAGGCTATAAACTAAAATTTGGCACTAAGGCCACTAAAATGCCTTTGGTTGTATACTTGTAAATATTCTATTACTTTATATTTGCCGTGGTAACTGCTTTTGTGTAAAAAAGCTTAACAAATAAATTTAAAATGTCTCAAGTAACCTTGACTCCTGATTTTAATTAACACGATTAGTAGTTACGCTGATTATTTCATAAGTGTATTAAGGAAAAAAATAATACAAATGTCCCTGTTCTATTACTATTATAACAATACTACTATTATAAAAATATAACAATACTTTTACCTGTTAACTGGTGAGGATTCGTGATTTCCGAGTGCAGGGAATATAGGTACACCCGGAAACATATCTGACATCTGTGCGACGGTTTCTTGCAGCACTTTTAAGTTTTCTTCCTTCGTTTGATTCCAAACGTCGTGCGGCGGCAGATCTCCCGTCCATAAAATATAGTCTATGTCCTGAAGGTTATAAATATTTGTATCATTTTATTTTGGGAATTATTCAGATTTAAAAGTTTTCACCAGCAATCTACAATATCTTATCGATACGTGGTTTCTAGATGAAAAACAACAAAAGCAAATAGGCCTGTATGCGTTTTTAGCGGGTAAGAAGAGATTCCTAATTCAGAGTACTGGTATGTAAAAAAGAGGTCACTACTTACGGGATGCGTGTCAGCTATGTGTTTTAACATGTGATCAATGGTACGTTTCGGTGTATCACATTTCCTATAATCTCCCCATCTACCCGCACCTCCACCTGGAGTCATAGCAGGCCCATTGGAAGCTCTACAGCACAGAGGTTCATTGCATTCTGCATTGGCACCTGAAATTCATTAAAATTATTTTATAATTAAAAAATAATCGAATGTATAAATAACTAGTCTTCACTTTCATGTAAATAAAGTAAAGACCGTGCGCTTCTTTTAGAATTTTCTCCCACGCACTACCAACTTGTGGAATCGTTTGTCGCCAGCGGTATTTCCAGACAGATACAACATTGGAACCTTCAAAAAGAGAGCATATTCCCACCTTAAAGGCCGGCAATGCATTTGCAAGTCCCTTGATGTTGCAGATGTCTATAGGCGGCGGCGTCCGCTTACCATCAAGTGAGCCGCTTTCTCGTTTGCCTCCTAATCCCAATAAAGAAAAATAAAGAATAGTTTTTTGTTGAAGTATTGGACAAAATGACCCAGTCCTATGCCTGATAATAAACGACTAACTACCTATAACACCATATATATCAGATACATTATATTAAAAATCGATAAAATAATTGTAAGTGTTGTGGTTATATACTTTCTTTCTTTACTTATTTTTTTTTAAACGCTTTTATTGTGAAATAGAAATATCTTGTTAGAGATATCGTGTTATAAGGTTTTACATACACAAATTTTACGCGAACAAACTCCCAGATCCGAAACAAATATCTGTAGTTCGTACAAATATTTGCCCCGGGTGGGAATCGAACCCACGACCTACAACGCCGGAGCCAATAGATTATTTGTCATCGGGTCGATCGCATATTCTTTTGTCTGTCTTAAAAAACGAGTAGAAATTGGACAGTACGTACCTTCCGCATAATAGGGGTCGAAATGTGTATCGGATATTTGAAGAACTTTAAATGTAGGAGCTTTCTCTGATGGAGTTTCTAAGGACATCACGGATGGTTTTGGCACTGGCGGGAATGCGACTTCCCACTCATGGTAAGGGTTATAAACATCACCGCAAGCGTCTCCAATCACAAAACTACATATCTCGTCAGGACCAATAGTTATCCTTTTCAAGACGTAAACAACTTCGCTCTGAAACATATAGAAATATTGAATACTTTTGTAGACATAACAAAATCTAAAATCTGACAATAATAAATCTAAATAAAGAAAAAACTTAGGCAATAATAATACGGCTTACCCCAAATAATCTCGTGATACCTTCGCATACACGCGGTGATTGAATGTTAAGGGAAACACAGAATTGATAGATCATCTTATTTATTTCTTCTTTGCTCTTTCCCAGCCTTATATAATGTTGTAAAAGACCGGCGCCTGCTTTACACGCTGTGCACGACACCCTTGACATCACGGAGTGCTCGACTTCATAATAAACTTGCTTTAAATTTAGTAGCTTTAGCGCCTTATCAACGAATAAAGGTAGATTCGTGCTCTTATCGCTATCCCAGAGGAGACGTGAGTAATTTCTTTTGAGGGATGTCATATGAGCTAATAATTCGGTTTCATTGGCTGTTGGTGGCAGAGTGTGATTGAAGTTGGACGGCGTAAAAAATAGCTCCTCGTTCCTGGGTGTCGACGTCCAATTCCAAGTGTCCGTCGGTGGCCTCCATTTTATGACGGGTCTGTTACTTCTCCCACGCTGCTGATTGAATGTGGGACTACCTAAAAGGGTAACAAAAGTATTAACAGTAAAGCAGAACATATTTTCAGACGTTAATAAAATGCAAATAAAAATTTAAAAGCAAAGTCGCTAACCTGATATCATTACTATTGTGAGTATGCCTAATATTAATAGGAGACATTGTATTCTTATAATCATAACTGAGCCGTGGTGACGAACAAGTAACTGTAACAAATAAATAATGTTATTAATATAAATTTTATTTGCATTTATGTACATACATACAAAACCAAACCGGAGTAGTTCAAAAACACACGAAAGGATTGACTATTTTATCTAAGTAAGCAGATACTTTATTCTACCAAATTTCTTGTAAGATAACATTATAAATATTTTTTATTCACATTAATAAATCGATATTTTTTATAACGGAGAAAAAGTCATATCATAAAACAATAACAAATAATACATTTTTTATGGACAATTTATTATGCATTTAAAATGGTATGACTTCAAATGAAATTTGGTAAATTAAACCATTACGCAACTGATTTTCTTACAAACATCTGCAAGTATTTTTAAGCAGATCGTGAGTGGTAAATTCTAACACCCGAAAAAGTATACCTTTATATAAATAAGTGAAAGTCAATAGAAATACGAAACGTAATATGTATAAGAAGCTTACATAAATTACAATAAGACGATCTTTAAGTGGCCTCAATAATATAACAAATTACGGATATGCCTTATGATCCGTAGCATACACATGAAAGTAATAAATAATATACAGCATGTTTAATATCGTTACAAACTTGAGCTTTCGCTTAGAGCTTCCATTGCTTGAAAATTTATGACGTTATTATCTAGTAACTACCGAGTGTTTCAACGATCGAAGGTAACTAACTATGTGGTAATTCTATAGTTTAATTCTAAAACATGGATTTCTATGACTCCCAAGAAATAATATTATTTGTTCAGAGTCTAGGATAACTATTACACCCTATATTTGATATATAATTTCGTGTAACATACGCTGTAAAAAAGGCGAATGTAGTAATTAAAATATTAAACATTTAGCTTTCACTTTCCTATGACAGTCCTCTTTCTTAATTTTATGTTAAAATAGTAATTAAAAAAACATATTTTTTATTATATGCTTTTGCTCTCCTATTTTTCTTCCGTTATTTATAATATTTCAGCATTGTATATTTATTATTATTTCAGCTTTATAACTATTGTATGATACGTTAAGCTGCACGAGATCGAAAGTCGAAACAATCACAATAAAACAATATAGCAGTGACAATCAATAGAAGAGATAATCAATGCCAAACTATAAAAAATACAAGTACTAAGCGATCGCTTTCAATTTTTATTCAAATATCTATATAAATAACGTAGCATGAGAACGAATTATTTCTATTTACAGTGGAATAATTTGCATTTCGCACGCAAACTATCAATAAATCAAATTTGTTATAGTAATAACTTTATATAAAAATGTGTAAATCTTTTGAAGCCAACAATAACGTACAACCGCTCATTTTATTTTATTACGCCCGGATTATTTTTTAAATTGCTAAATAAGTTTTAAAACACCGACACTTGCCTGTAATGATACAACATACGATTCTACGTTTTCATTGGGAAGATAAGTTTCCCCTAATTAACTAGCTCCTTTAGTCGTTTACACTCGTTCCGCCTAATTCATCATCAGAAATGATGCGGTTGCCACGATGTGAGTCAGCGGGTTTTACTGACGGCAGTGCCACACGGACGTGGAGGTCGCCACTTTCTCTTCGCTTCATTGACTTTGTTGGAAAGAAAGTGACGGTGGTATCGCACGAGCATTTGTATTGAGCTGCTACAATCAAACAATACAGCTGCTTCATAATAAAAGGAGTGTGCTTTATCATGAATACTTTTTCGTGTTACAGATGAGCTACCGTAAGAAACGTTATCGATTTTCTCCGAGAAATTAGAGGAAATCGTACAATATCTAGAGGCGATACAACATTGTACCAATTCAATGTAAATAATTAATCGTACAGCATGTACATTAATTTGTGTATTATTATTTAATATTTAATGGAAAGAAATCGAAATTTTCATATTTAAAGTTTTTTTTTGAATAGTGATAAAATTATTCACGATAATTTAATTTTCTCTAATGTATTTAAGTTTGTTAGTAATTCTATTTCGATAAACATTTATTCATTAGTGAGACATACATTTCAGATACTTTAACTGCACTACTTGATCTAAAAGATCTTGTTTTATAAGATGTTGAATCAGAACTAAATAAGGGACAGAAGCTTATTGACGTGTAAAATTAATAATGAAGTTATGACTTTGTGAAGAAGCATTAATTTCGTGGCTATATACGTTAAAGCATATGTGCTTTAACGTATATAGCCACGAAATTAATGCTTCTTTTACTTACGCCGACATCTAACTTTTAAACTTCACAGCGAAACCTATACAGCAAAATATACCGTTACATTTATTTGATTGTGCTTATTAATCTGACCCAGTCGAGATAAAATCCGTCACGCCTTCGTATTCTGATGATCGTTTCGGTACTATAGAATAAAAAGAAACGAGTAGTCTAATGTAAATTCAATTCAACATGAAACTGTGCGAAGGTTGATTATTTATCACGCAACTGGAATTATGTGTTAGTTCCTGTGAGCTTTACGCCGTATATTTAGGATTTTCAAGTTCAGTTCAAGCAAATTTCATTTCACAACTTAAAAATAAGTCTTAGAATGCAATATTACGACTAATGGCTGTAGGTTGCAAACTATAACTATCTGTAAGACGCACAAAATGTGTTTGTTTCTTTTTCTTTTATAATAAATTATGTTCTTCTTTTTTTTCTTCTTTGTTCTCTTCTCAATTTATAATAAAAAAATATGATTCAAGTCCCTTTATTGCTGTATTTAATTATAAAAAGGGTCAGTAATATTTTACCGGTTTACGTCTTATGTCAAAATAAAAAAATAATTAATGTTATATTGTAATGACTCGGCGTGTATTCGTGTATCATTACTTTTTACTTTTTCTGTGGTGTAAATTACCACAGCTTACAAGTTATAAAACGAACATCTGTAAAATTTCACAACGTCTTCGCTTCACAAACATAAAGGATTATCCATCCGGACCACTTTCATCGCGCTGCGTGTAAGCCAAGAATCTCACTTAAATCTGTCAACCTCATACTTTCACTGTTGCGTGGCAATTCAAGCTATCCTTTAATTGGCTAATTTCCGATTTGTTACCACGTATTGAGGATGCTGTTGAAATATTTTCGCGACGTAGTAAACTAAAGAAGTTCATTTTTCTTTTTTTTCTCATCATGCTACGAAAACATGGTACAAACAGGTTATCAATTTTTGCAGGTAGTATTTTCGTTTCCTATTTTAATTTAGTTTTCTAGAATAGTCACGTAAGCAAAAACTGGTTCGTGGAAAGATCGCCTAAACCACTTGCAGCTAGCCCGGAGAGAGACACCGTTGTCCCACCCGCACCTCACCGGATGGAATAGATTTCATTTGCTCGCCGCTTGTTACACGGTGAAAGACAAATTTGAATGGCTATTATTATATCATTCATTATGGCAGACCTAGTGACAGTTTCCTGCATAGTTACATGTTGTTCGGCTGACAATAATAGTCATTTTTGTTTCGTCGACCCCCGATCTAGTAAACAGTTTAAATCGCTATTAATTTCTCTTTTTTACTTTATGGATTAGGCGATAAACAAGCATTGCATCCCATAAGAAATTTTCTTAAAGTTGAGAAAGACTGGAACCAATCTTCCACTTTTGTATTTTTCCATGCTCAACTATTTTAAAGCAATCGAAATGAATTAGAAAAAAAATGGCTCACAAAATACTATGAAACAGTATTCCTAAACTAATAATATATGTCATTGAATTACTAATCTTCATTATATAGAAAAGTACCAATGAAGCATAAACGTATACTATTGACCTAAGACATTAGGCGATCAATAGCTTAATAATTATTTATTTCTTTTGAATTCTCTGAAGAAATCTTGCTTACTTAACTACTGATTAATTCAATGCTGTAAAAAAACCATTGGATTTTGAACAAATACTTTATATTGTTTAAATTACACCATAATTTTTCTGTAATAAATTTATATTTAAAATGAACGTAATAAAAGAACATAATTAGAAAATTATTTTTCAATGACGCAGATAAATTACCATTGAAATACTTAATGATCTAGTACACAATATAACAGTTACTAGGTTATTTTTTATTATTCTAATCAATTAAAGCACCCGTATAGACTGCGAATTTCATATTAGTTATTATGCTGAGGGCGCTTAAACAAGTACTTGGTAATTGTGTGTAGAGCAAGTGATTAATGCAAATTATAAACGATGGTGACACACTTATATAAAATATGCTAATCCTGCCGATTATTTAAAAGGCTGGCCCTCCGTTTTTTTACTTGTATAGAATATATGACAACATTATTATATATTTTTTTGTGTGGGTCACTTGTTTTAATTATTTTACGTCCATTATTACTCTCAATTAAAACAAAGGATCACAAATACAACTATGCGTAAATAGGGAAGGAACATCAATCAAAATACAAGGAGTATTTTGCATAAATTATATGTATGACTAAAACCTTATCCTTATCCTTTTTTGTATGTCTTTTTTTGTTAAGAGAAAATGCTGACTTTTAGATATCTGTTTAGTTCATCGAACTCACTTTCTCCTCCTAATAGCTCTTCTATTGTAAACGCATAGTCTCATCGGAATGCACTTCCATTATATTCTTCAGCAGCGCAACATCTTTGAATGGCATTACGACATTGAACTCCCACACGCTTAATTCACTTTTAAAGCTGCTTATTCCGACAACTTAGGTTTTATGGACTGGAATTAACCGTGATTGTTGCAATCCAAACGGAACGAATTATTAATCATTCTATGAAGCTCGTAAATATAAAAGAAAATAATTTCCAACACGGTACTTCGATAGATGCTAAGAGAAATTTTCTATGTATCTAAATAGATATATGTAACTAGGAATAATTTTCTAGTAACTGAATAAAAAATAGCACTAAAAAACAAAAATTATACACAAAAATAACCTTTATGATAAAAAAAAAGCGCAAACAGACATGGTTTACCTGACGTATGTCACGTAGGTTGAGAGCGTCTTGAGTTAAAATATCAGTCAATAACAATCGTTGTGATTGCAATCGTAACAATAATAAATACAGTTTCAACTAAAATCATAAATCACCGCCTAATACGCGCGACTGAGCGGGTATCTGAGATCGTAATTGCGTTAGGTACGCGTATTTCGATGTTAGAGGTTGGGGCCACGACTCCACTGGACATGTGATGATTTTTCTCATTTGTTATTCAATGTTCGTGAGGTGTAGCTCAAGTTATCTGTCTCGTATCATTTGAATTTAAGTGTCTGTGGTTAGCCTGTAATCGCAACCTGGAACAAACTGCCGTGTCTCATTCCAACCGGTTCGCATTTAACAAAAAAATTCAACGTAAAGGTAAGTTGACCATTAAGTACCTTGTAAAATTGAAACCGGATCTTAAGGATGTTTTTATCTTAACCGATGAAAACAATGACGCCTTTCATGTTAAGTATTTTAATTATTTAACTTTCCAGTTGCTAAATCCCAGTACATATTAGTGTACATTGAAATGCATTAATGTAAACAACAGTTCTATCTACTAATAATATTGTTGATTTGTTTACCTTTTTTAACGATTGTATAACAACGAAATTTGATTCACAATGTCAGTAAAAGTAAGAAGCATTACACATGATTGCACTGCGGTAGCACTGACGAAACAATAACTACTCTTTTCGTATCGCTCTGTTCACAATTACAATATTATGACGTTAACAGAAAATCAGGCGTCAATTGACCCAGGCGGCCTTACGTTTGATAAAAAACCAACTGAACTGATTCTCTAATCAGAAAATAGTTGTTAGTGGTTTAATATTGACCCAAAAAACTTAAAACTGAAATTGTCTCGCTCTTTTTCTTTAATAGTTAAAGGTAAATTAATACTCATAAAATGTCGTACTGTTCTTAGTGACAATCCATTTTTACGAAAAAATTCTATGACTCGTAACTTTAAGACTCATAACTAAAGTAATTTGTTTTAAAAAATTAAGAAAACTATTTCCATTAACAAATTATAAATGAATACTTTCAGCGTTTAATTTAATTTTGTGGAACCATTTCTCTGACGAGAATTTGACAGAATTCTAAGATATTAGGGATTTCGCTCGTTTTTTTTAATTATCTAAAAGAAAACTTTTCTAAACAAATCATTGAATACATTTTTTTCATTAGATATTTTTTTAGAAAGCCAATTGTGCATCGTATAATATTTTGATAACACAAATTAATCATAAAAACAATATATTACTATTCCATTTTAGGTTTACAAAAGTTATTCTATTTCATAACAAACATAAGAAATTTTCTGTTGATTTTATAACAAGTTCGAGTGTTTTGTTTTGTTGTGTTTACTGGTTCGAAAGATTAGAGTGATATATACGTTAAGCTTGTCATTCTTCTAAGCTTAGGATATAAATTTATTTAGAAAAAAAAAGAAAAAAAAACTATGCCTAAACCGATAGTCAATAAAGTCACTTGATTCAGACACGGAAAATGTAATCGATCGATTAGAATCTTGAACGATAATATGAAGCAATTCATCATGATATTGTAATAATGTAAATAAGCAAGAATGCAATAATAAGTTTAATGTAATCAATATCTAGTCTTTGGTATGTGTCTATGACCTTTTATATTGATTTAATTGATTTTATGATCTGATATTTCCTATTAGTGTCCGGTGGTATCGTTAACGGCTTCCCAGTACGATGACATATCGCAGTACGCAGTGATTATTGTTCTACCTGGAATGTAATTATAGGCTAATGGTAGGTGGATGGATTCATCACGCAATCTTCAACGGTAGCTCAGATTAAAAGACTTAAAACACGTGGGCTTCGGTTACGAGAACAATGTACTGCGCGCTTCAAGAAATCCTTTGTCTCCTAAATTAAAGTTACTGTAAATGTAAAGTCAAAAATGTGTGCGTTTAGTTGGATGCATACATATAATAAGTCTTGACTGTGGCTTGAAATCCACGATCCACATTACGACCTGTTGCTCCGTTACTGCGAGGAAAGATGGCAGTACCACGAAACACTCTTATCCATATAAGTAGTGTATTTACACTGGGTTTGATTTAACTATCGTCCCATTTTTCCTGTTTTTAACTTTTTTTATTTCTTTTGGATTTAATCTATGCCATTCTTTGTCTTAGTACTACGTAAGAATGTGTAACAAATATCGCATCAATTGTTCACCGTTATCGCCCGAACAAAGAATTAATCTTATGCTTTTTATTTGTTCTTTGTTACAATACAAAATTGTCAGTAAAATTGGTAAAAATGTATTTGATCGCATCAAGGTTATAAAAAAATGTAAATGTATTATAATATTAATCAAAAGTATTATAATTGTCTCAGTACAACAAAGACGTATCGATAAAATATATTTTTTCTTAAATTGCTACGTTTACTTAGTTGGCTAACACAATTAGCCTCAAATTGTCACAATTTAAAAAGTTAATATTTAAAAGTAGAACAATTAAAATTAGGTTTATTATCAAATAATATGTAGGTATAACACATAATAACCTCTTCGATTAGTAATCTAGTCCAATACAATCAAGGGCACTGTTGTATGAGCAGTAATTGAGGAAATCGATGTTAATTGACAAAAACAAGTTAAAATCAAGCCGATTATTAGAGTACTTATTAGTGTGAGTACTTATAAAACCCTATAGGTTTACTAATAGACTAACAATCTATTAGTCATTTAACAATGTTCGTGACATTGTTGACTATTTATTTTTAACGGATATTATAGTCTCTAAAATAGAGAGGCATGAGAATAAAATTTTCAACTTTATTACATTTCAATTTATTTTTCGGTTAATCGGTTTTTTAAGATTCTAAGCTACTCGCAATCTAAAAGGTTTAGATGGTACTTTCTATATACGTGAATACTTTTGAAATTTATCAAATTTGCATATTTTATCATGTTTTTATTTACTATTTTATCATCGTGTCGAATACTTTACTGGACTTATGACCACCGGACAGACTTACATGTTAATGTCAAAGTTAGCCCAGGCTATCGTCCATTTTTCAATTATTTATCAGCTAATACTATCTAAAAGTCATACTGTATGGTGTGCTTGGTTTTCTTTTTACTAATTATAAATTCTAAGCAGACGACAGCATCTATCTCATCTTCCCCTTTTCGAACCATCTTCTCTATTGAAATTAATATTTTTTTTTATTTCAATAGCCTTGCTTATCATTCTAAGGATGTATCTATTTTCTTTTGCAAGAAATTGTGGTTTGTCAAATCTAATACTATTACGATTGAATTGATTTAAAATATGATCACAAACATCGCAAATTTTTTCAACCGGCGATGTTTCACGTCAAAAATTATTTTTATTGCTGGCCTTTTAACTTGGTTTTCATAAGTTAAATTCCAATGCCTGCGTCGCAGTAACTGAGATGATTATTTAAAATTCAAATTTCCAATTATTTTATTAGATTTGACAAACCACAAAAACTAGTTCTTGCAAAATAACATTAAAACATCATCAGGATGATACATTATTGAAACAAAGAAACATATTAATTTCAAATGTGAAGATGGAATACTATCTCCCGCTTAGGATCCCATAATTAATAAAATAAAATCCAAACACTACTATATACTGTAAGACTTCATAATACTGTCAGCTCATACTGCATAGATCGATCCAAAAATAAATAATTGCCGTTTGACCGTAGCCTGGATAAAACATTAAGATGTTTAACATATGTCTGTCCTGTAATCATGAACGCCGTAAAGTACTCGCAACGTCATGAAAAAAGTAAATTAAAAATGCGGAAAATAATTTAAAAAAAGTTTAATTTTAATCTCGGTCTTATTAACCAGTATCGAGCAATGTTTATTTCTTCACGTGCATAAATCAATCGTATTGGCGTCGAGCGCACAGACGCGTAAATAAATTCAGTGAATGTAAGAATTATTACTATTATTCAGTGTACAATTTACAAATGTAAAAGCTTGATTCATTTAGGAAAATGAAATAAGTTTTTATATATATTTCATGCATATGGTTGCATGAATTAGATGCACATTAAAAAGACCTCCGCTTTTGTCGGAATTTCAAGTCTGGTTCGCTAATTCAAAAATTTATTTCAGATTGTTGAGTATTTTTAAAAAAGGTTTAAATTAAATAGTTTTTTTTTGTGACTGAACTGCTGTCTACTGATGGCAAACATAATAAAACGCGCGACAATGAGTGCAATCGTTATTATCTAGTTAATTATCACAATTGTACTTTCTCGTTTGGTTCGCTTCTTTAATAAGAATCGGAACGATTTCCCATCGTACGCTATAGTGATTTGCTGATTAATTTTACAATATAAAAAGTTAGCCTTTTCGTTATTTTAACAAAACAAAAAATAGTTGTGTTTTACTTTTTTATAAAACGTTTAATTACAACGGTTGGGCGCATGGAAAGCAAACACACCAATAATATTGTTTGTTAATAAAAATATATTTTGGACACACTGACCAATATGTTACCTACGGACACCTGCTCGTATGACGTACATACCACGTTCCTATCATACTCTAGTTACAGCAAGATCGCGGAATCATGGCGTGAAAACCATAATCTCGCTGACACCAGAAAACCATTACTGTTGTCCCACAGTGACGGTTTTCTGGTGGCAGCAAACACCGACCAACACTCCTTGCTCGATCGCCGAAGTCAGAGGTTTTCAGATTTTAGTAGTTTTGTAAGCTTTTAGTTAATAAAGATTGTAAAGGTCAAAATCGCCTTTTTTAAAAACTCTAGTCTCTCTGTCCAGCGGCCACCTGCGTAATTAATATATAAATATTACAGACATCAACCGACTTTGTTATTTACTTCTATGTACAAAAAGATCTACACAAAATCTAAATAGAACAAAAAAGTTATCCGTTGGTCTTTTTATATTGACCATCGTTATATAACAGTGTTTGTTTTGTTGGTGGCTTATAGAAGAACATAATCATTTGACCTCCGACACGCTTTCCTTTCGACATTTGCTGTCAGTCGTGTGATGCAATATTTGTGAAGCCCTTGTACAGAAGGCTGCGTATGCTTCATTTTATTGCGAGATTATGGTCTCTTTATATTCAAAGCATTCATAATAGTTATATTTCTATTGTTTACATTCAAACTGATTATATCAAAATCGATACTGCAATAATGCATTGATAGAGTATATTTAAGGTATATCAGTAAAAAGTTTCGTATGTAAAGTTTTTAAAAATAACTAATATGTAATTTTAGTATGTATATTAATAATTTTCGTAATATGTATCTTGAAAATTGTCTTGAGAAAATATGTAATAATTACTAACTAATAATAAAAAAAATTATTAATACGTATGAGAGTCAAATAAATTATAAACTAAAACCTATAAATAGAGGCTGTTTTCAAAGATTTACGCTTCCGTACAGTTTGAGTTCGAGTTATTAGACGACTTTAATGTCATAGTTAATTCAGACTACCATCAATTTTTGGACAGAATTATTCAGATGATGCTAACAAGATCTTCGGTTTCGTAGAAAAAATATAAAAATTAATGTTCATAAATTCATATATTATACTTTCAAAAAAGTTTTAGTGGCAATGGACAAAGAGCTCTCTTGTTGTTAAGTCGATGAAGTGAAGGACGATGATTCAGATTACTTGTCCTTTAGTGGATTCGATGCTCACAACAGAACAATTTGTATGCCTAGTACTTTATATAATAGTATTGGCCTAGTGGTATGGTAGGCTCGCGCTTTACAAAACGGAGCTCGTGGGTTCGAATCCCGCGGAGGGCAATGACTTTGTGTTGTTGTTTCTTAGTTGGATTAGGGCATTACGGGCTGAT
>DWHO01001397.1:0-15596 GCA_018247575.1 Eurytides lysithous rurik
CCCCCCTCGATCATCCCCCCTCCCTTTCTTAAAATTTACCCCCATAAAGATTGGCAACGCATTTGCAAGTTCAGTAATGTTGCAAATGTACATGGGCGGCGGTAATCGCTTACCGTCAGGTGAACCGCTTGCTCGTTTGTCAGCCTACTACATAAAAAATAAAAAAAATACACTGAACTGTATTGACAAAAAGTGGCAATAGTGAAATTCGCGTATATTCCTTTGAACGTCGCACGAATGATATTTTTCTTGTAAAGCAACCTCCAGCGTATGCAAATTTGAAATGATTTTAAACTAACCGCAACAGCGTTTGAAACGACTGTAGGGGCAAAATGGGAAACGGCATATGCAACCTTCATTCAGTGCACGCGAACATTTTTTTCCAATTGTGTGTTTTAAACATCTCCCATATTTCACATTCAACGCTTCTAGCTTTTTGTAATTAGCTTTTGATTTTTTTTTCCCAAGTGGATTAAATATCTCGCATTTACAATGAATGGATTAATTCGCGGAGGTTTTACGGCTTTGTGTCGTTATTCGTATTTGAATAAATTTTTATCTTCTTATATTGGAGAGTTGTATACCAAAGTGTGTAATATTTCGAATATATGTGAAAATTTGGTGTTTATTTTTTTGTTAAATGTATAGTTTGTAAGTTAAAACTAAAGAGCGTACTGTCCGACTGATTGACTTAATTTTTCTGAGGAGTCTTAATCGGTCGTTTTTTATATGTATATTATGGTATATCTCCTTCAATTGATTGATATTACACCTAGAACTTATAAGATACACTAGGGGTATATTATTAGGTTATTTATTATACGTAAATCGTCCCTCACGTTTTTTTTTCAAAATTACTTGTGCTGTATATTGTATAGGTACATCGTTGTGTATTTAAAATTTACAAATTCGTATAACAATGTAGTATCGTTGCTTACAGCTAAAGTGTCTAAACTTTTGTTTTAACTAAACCCAAAAGTGCAGACAAAGTTGTTTTGGCCAATTTTAATATTTGCAACAAGAAATGTAAATACACAATTGATAAAGCAATCTTTTATGTATGAGATTTGAAATAATTTCCAGAGGTAATAATCCATTATATATACAACCATGAGTAATATACAACTCACACATAATTAATTAACACATTATTAACGTTTAACTTTTTTTTTTTTAATATTACCTAAAAACCCCTTTCGTTAAAATAGTTCGCAGTTAATTTATTCAACAGTTATCCGTAAGCAAAAGTTAGGTTTAGCGTGCATTGAATTATTAAATATTTTGTTCTAAACAATATTGAAATTTCTCTAATCGAGTAATGGGGTTAGGTTTGCGAGTTACAGCGCCTAATTGAAACATAATATTGCCCGTTCTCCCTTTCGAAGGACTATATTATGTTTTCAGTTATCCGCGGATGCTTCTATTAAAGTTAATTATATTCCTCGTCCGTGTTTTTATTCACTTGCTTCAAGAGTTTTTATATTTTATTAATTTCGAAAGTTGTACAATGGAATGAAATTCTTGGAGAGTTTTCTTTTGTTGCAAAAGCCTTATCGCGATAGGCCCAACGCGGAGGCCGCTTCGTCCGCCGTCATTTTTAAGGAATGTATTTTATTTGGCGAAAAAATTAATAAATACCCTCATTCGCTGTTATCTTGTTTATTAAATTCACTGTGATACACATTCAAAGTTTAGTTTGAGAGTCGATTTTTCAGAAGTCTTAAAAATATTAGGTTTGTATAATCGCTCTAGACGTAACAAACATCACAGTTAAACGAACAATCTAATACATACAGTATAGTAGGGTAATCTAGCGATTTATTATTAGATTATTGGATTACGCGCGTTTCACGTTATTGGCTTTGTTCAGGCTTACAGTGCAGATAAATAGTGACGTGGGAGAGACGTTTTCCTCTTAGGAGTTTTCGTTCGTCGAATTGGACAGCGAAACTTTTTATGACCGGAGTCGATTTATAAATAACAACACACAATATTTTGTACAAGCGTTGGTTTAGAATAATTTTGTTAGACCAAATACTTGTAAAATAAAATAATGATAAATAAAAATTACTATCATGGGGTTGGTGAGATGGGCATAAGTTATATATGTGTAATATAACATTAATAAAGCTGTATATTTTTTCACAGTATAATAATGAAATCAAATTATTTTTATTAAAAGGCATTTAGCACTTTCGAATTGTTTCTTTACATTTTGTTTGTAAGGAAGTTATCACCCGCTCAGGATACAGTTCTGCTGAGAAGAACCAGGAGAAACTCAACAGTTGACAATTATGAGATTTGTTTGTTGAACGAATATGTTCATTATTTAAGTATACACATTTAAATAAATAAGTGTGACAGTCAAAAATACTAGTAAAATACTAGGAATAAACAAGTACACTCTTTGAAGAAAACCTTAGGTCGATTTCAACACTAGGCGAATGCTAGCCATAAGTGGGTGGTGGTACTTATGAAGCAGAGATGTGCCAGTGGCTTCATTCGATTAATCTCAAATCCAAGACCCATTTCTGACGTAAAAGCCACAGTGTAATTCTGAATTAATTAATTAGCAAACGAAGTGATACTAAAGCAGCATTACCAAGTCAAAGGCAAAATACGTACGTAAAATAAATACACTGTTAATTAATTATTAGAAATGAAACCGTCAAGCCGTGCAGTACGACGTCTGCGATGAGTTTACGAATTAAGAAAACATAGTTACATCCCAAATCTCTCGGTGATTAGTATAGTGCAGCGCTAAGCATGTTCTGTCTATCACCGCTTTGTCATGGACAGGTGTGGCTCACCATCAGGAGTATAACCTGTTTATTTAGACTTCGACTGGCCCGTTGGTGTAGTCTGACTGCCAAAGCTCGTGGGTTCGATTCCCACCCAGGACAAACTATTTGTGCGATGAGCACAGGTATTTGTTCTGTGTCTGGGTGTTAATTAATGATATAAGTATATATTTAAAAATATATAAATATGTATATCAGTTATACAACTGATATACATAGGCAGAGCCTGTACTATGGTTATCATACGATAACCATAGTACAGGCTCTGCCTAGTTAGGGATCAGATGGCGATGTGTGAGAAGTCTCATGATATTATTATTTTTATTTAACATACGAGTTTCTCATCTAAAAAACAAATATTCTTTGCCAATTTTTTCGTCCTAAATCTAGTCTGAAACGTATTCCGTTGCAAGATAAAATAAAATCAAAACTCGATCCGCAGCGAGCTGTTACGAAAAAAATCTTGAAGTTAACTTCTACACTTCGGGCAGCTTTCAACTTTAGCAGCTCACTTGAACTTACAGTGAACCGTTTTGCCCTCAGCATTTCATAGTTCCTTAACAGAGCAGATGTACGGAAAAGGAAGTTTTTTATACACATACATATAAGCCACTCGATTTTAACGTTTTAAGTAAAAAAAAACACCTTTCAACTCATTTTTTTTCGTTAAAAAGTAGATAGTTCTCTTGTGTCAAAATCAATATTCTGTATTCAACATTGGATTGGTTTACAAACACTTTGTAACGTCTAGTGATTCTACTGGATATTGGTGGATTTAGCTTCTAAATTAAGATCACTTGTTATATAGTGTTTAAAAGTTAAGTTCGATGTCATTTTTGGCTCTTCTTATTCGTACATAACAAAAATAAACGCGTAGTACAAGCAATCATCAAGCAAGTTTCATCTAATATGTGTTTCTTCTTGTGTTGATGGTCACTCCAAACATTCTTAATCTGACGTATAGTTTGTTCGTCCTTATTTACGAAGCAGCGAGTCGATTATATTTTAGATTTTGTTTATGTGATAAAGTGACGACAAACACAACTCTTGTAACATGACAGCCTTTAACATCTGCTTGGTCCTGCGCTATGCTCGTCAGCTAGAGATTAAGATGTCACATTACCCTTCAAACCTGAACATAGTATTATTGCTTAGCGCCTGGAAATGCAGTGTTTAGTACCACAGGCAAACTCTTCAAAAGACTCCTACCCCTTACAAAATAAACCATTTGATATCGTGACCGAAATTAGTTTCTTTACAAACGTGGAAAAAGGCCAGTCAAAAGAGAGCTTTGATACTGATTTAAAGATAAATAGATATTTGCGGTTCTGCACATGATATTAAAGTTGTCCGCGAACTCAAACACTTCATCCACTGGCTCGTTTCTTTAATGAATGCGCTCCATTCAAATGTTCTGTGGTGTCTGTGCACTCCATTCATACGCAATGTACCGGCGTGTACACTATGAAGTCAAAGCTGAGGTGGCCATGCGCACCCCTTCCGGTAGGACAGTCCCCTTATGTTTGAGCTTTGAGAAACGTTTAGTTTTCGAATCGCAGCTTTTATAGGCTGCTTTAGATTTTATTTTATAACTAACGGGCTAGTTATTGCTTATTAGTTATAGAATAAAATAATATATAAAGAATAAATTTGTTTAATTTTTACTACAATCGAGGATTCCTTTGAGTACAGTTAATAAAAACAATACAATTGTCGACATCGTAATAAAGTTATGTCGTCGGGGGATCGGCTAATAGCTGATTATATCCTTTATGTGATGAAAAATAATTTATAACACCGCAATGCAAAGGTTTCGCTGTCAATCTTAGATGAAGTGGCGGTGCTACCATATAAGCCCAAAAGCCCGGCGTGCCCTACTAATAATTTATCCGAAATAATTTATTTTTAAATTTGAGCGTTGCGGAAATTATGTGCTAATTAAGATTTATGAATTTTACTCCTTAGTAGGTCAAGGCGGGCTTTTGGGCTTGTATTACCATACTGCCACTACTTAGGTGATCCGTTACGTACAGATGCTATGCTATTGGCCTTAATACTCGAGATATTTCTGTGATAACCGCATGACGCTAGATGGTTATGGCGCACGACTCGTTGGTGTCATCGCTTCATCTCTTAAAAATACTAAACTCATTTCTACCGGGACTTTCCGCGCGTTAGCTCGTAAATTGTCACACGAATGCGGCGCGCAGTTGTACGTGCAAATATAGCGCTAATTATCCGTAATTAAGATTCGGAGTCGTGTGCGCTGATTTACATATCTGCCCGCTTTGTTGCCTCGCTCCGTTGTGGCGGCGTATTACGCAGTCGGTTAAACGAGAGGTTTTGTTTTATACGGTTGCTTTCAATCCAGCGTGCGATTAGTCATGGACAAGTCGACTCGAGTACTGTACTGTTTCAACGCAGCACCACACATAACCTGATTGCCATTTCGATCGTTATAATTTTATTATAGTATGAGAGAACATATGAAAAAGTACAATTTCATTTAATGCTACTTCCTCTAATTATTCTTTTTAATGTTCTTTTTTCTTTGTGAAATTGTTTTTCACTTTAAAAGTATCTTTGAAAGTAATGACATATCCGTGTTTTATGTATTTCTTCTTCAGTTGATAAATGCAAGAATTATTAAATAGAATTGAATTTAAAATTTCTTTCATCAATGTCAAATTAAAAATATGTTATGCTATTGTTATATGATTTATCTCTGTTGTTTTGGTACGGGGAGTGTTAAGGCAATTTTTCGTTTTGGTAAAATAAAAATCGATAAATTCTAAGTCGGGAACCTAGCTCAGCTGTATGGCACAAGGAGAATCCCTTCGAGATAGTAGGATACACATGTTGCCTCATAGATAATTCAATCTACGCCTAATATCTATTCATAGGCGAAAGTGTCTTAATGGGATTTAATTATAGCCAAAGTGACGTGTCAATTAAATTGACTAACTTCCATTTGTCTAACGTAATTATGAAACTTCGTACGGCATTCCCCATTCCTAAATGTCACTAAATTGTGTTGTGAAATGAATACATCATAAGGTAATTATGTCTAAGGCTTTAGGCTCAATAACATTTAAAAACGCAACTCTATATAACATTTAAAAACGTCTAGTTTAAAATACTGTGTTGGGGTATGATTTTATAGGCAACCGTGACCTTACATTGAGATTTGAACCCGCGATGCGCAGTTTTCGGCCAACCAACTGTCACAAGGTCACGTACGCAAATATGCTCGTGCTTTACACGTAAAGGATAGGCTTTCATCATCTCTTCAAAAACCCGATAAGCTACTGAACATACAAATAAATAAGCAAAGTCTGTCTTCCAGTCAGGCCTTCACGTGCTACTGAGGCGGATTTCATCCAATTAAGTCGGAAGGGGCGAACTTTGAATGACAAAGTGGAAGCCACCCGCGCCAGGGCTTTTATTGTCGCCCGTAATGAAAGTTATATCGGGAGTAGAAATTGGCGGAAGTGGCGCCGGGCCGTTTAATTGTACGGAAAGCAGCCGATAAAGCGGAGGAGGGGGTCCGATTTTCCTGTTTTCCCTTTTTAAAGCACCCCAAGAGTGGCGACGGACGTTTATCGCGATTTAGAAAAAACGACCTGATTTGATGCGAGCTCAGTCATGTAGACTTTGTCTTGCTGTTTTCGGTAGGTGCGGGGTTCTAAGACTGCCGTTAACTCTGCTTTTCACGAAAATCTTATAGCGGCATAATACCATGATATGTTAATGTCGATGTCATCACAGTTCTGTGGCGCCCAGTGGCGTCCAGAACAACATTAAATAGTTAATAATCCTAATTATTAAGAAATTAATCATATTAAATAAATAATTAGTAACCTTTGTAATATCTATCCAAATAAACGTTCCTGATGCCATCCATCCAGGGATGAGATGGAGCCATAGACCGTCGTACCGCCGGCTACAAACGTTGCAGAACAAGTGTTTAGGGCTTTTTAGATAGTTCTAAATTCTGTGTGGCACTGTGCTAGTATGGAAGAGCATGTGGCTTTCTATCGGGCGGCTTTGATAGAAGGAAAAGAAAATGTATTTGACGCAAACGTCTGTGGTGTACAGCACAACAAGTGAAATAGAGTAACAACCGAGATAATAATAATACATGGTAAACATCTGATCGTTTATGTAAACTGCTGTACCCCATGGGTAGTTTCGAAAAGGTCAATATAATGTTGGATCCAGCATAATGTTGGGATGAAAACTACGACGCTGATTTTCAACGATAACCATAAACTGGGTAATAGGGGACAGTAATGGTGTTCTAAGAAATAGCTAGGTGATAAAGGAAAAAAAATAATTTTTTTCTCGAATTTTGTTTTTTTTTTTTATTAAATGGGCAGAGGCAAACCGCTGCGTTATCGAAATCTTAGCAACATATATGCAACCCGATTACGTTCATACCAATTATGGTTGTCAAAATGAATAAAAACAATTATCATAAAGCAGTCATTCACACTTACTTAATTGCCATCGCGGGCCAGATGAAATGTCGAAGACAAATGATATCGTAGCAATCGTTGGAGGCAATCTTATTAATTCAGAAATGGACTCGATGATCGATTCCGACTCGACTCAACTAATTAAATACGGTATTGATTGAATAAATATTTTACGGCAGAGTGCTGTGGCAATTCAAGCATTTCGGCTAATAAAAATGCCCAGAGATTTCCGGAATTTAGTTCGTTTATCCGTAATTTTTATATTTAGAGTTAAAAATATCGCTAAGATTTCCTTTTTGGTGGGAATTTAGTATGCGTAGAATATATAATTATGCGTTCAAATTTGGTTTACATTGTCGCTTAAACGTGAAAAATTTGATCTAGATCTCTCAAAATTTCTACACCGACATTCTCACTGGATTCAACATTAATGTTATTTTGCTACATATCTATCAGTAATTAGTTTTATTAATCGTCAATATTAGTAACAGCTTTGAGGTCCCACAATAAATCCAATTAGCTCTGTTCCTCACTACGATGGAAGAGGAAACGTATTTAGCTCAGTTTTTCCCAAGACCCATTGTCGACTTTGATCACTACATTAAACTTGATAAACAGCTTTTTAACTCGTAAACGGATCGTCTATCGTTGATCAAAACGGTGATCTCGAGTTTCGAGTTCCAACGCCTCCCCTAAACCTATTGTGAATGCGAGACAAAGAAAGCCGTTGTCGTATGCCGAATAATTCAAAAGTTTCCGTTTAATTTCAATTTTGCTAACCAACACGCCGCCCTATCGTTGGAAACCATAATTGCCGTGGTGAAAACGGTGAGATGAATTGTAAAGTCGTGATTAACGAATTGACTAGACAATGAGATGTTATTTTAAAATATTTAAGAGATGTTAGATGATGAATTGTTTCTGTATTTCCATCGGGCCAATGTCCGAAAAAAATATTTTGTTAAATGTAGGCGTGTTCAGGCTGGAAAGGAATGGTTCTATATACTAGCCTACTACTATTAACCTATATCATCTATTTTATTAATGTCACGTATTTTACGTATTTCTTGTTATTTTTTACTAGGCGGTAGTCTTATACCAACTCACTTAAAGACATTAACGGACAGAACTAATCTTTTCTAACTTTTTAATACTGTTTATTATCGTACTACCTTGGTTTTACTTCGCATGATATCTAGGATTTCGTCGCCTGCGTCATACCATTGATAATTCAGTTAGCTGGTAGGTAGTTCAACAAAGTAGATTGTCATCCCATAGCACTCCCTTATATCTCCATGGATAACCATCGACACCGGCTCATATCCGAAGCCAAAATAAAATTCCTTCGCGAAATCTGGCAATCAGCCAGGGTCTCGCATCTTAAGCAGGGGCAAAAAGCGACAACTTTGTATTCTCCTTCTGTTATCCCATCGGGCCGTGAACAATCGCATTCGCTGTGTCCCTGTGGAAGTGTTAGATGTTATTTATATAAGCGAGCTCAACCAGTGAATAGTTTGCCGTTTTTGGTTGGCACGCGATTCTATAACATTATAAAAATGCGTTAATATATAATAACAAAACCATACCGCGATACGTGGAATACAAGAGACAGACAATATGCCGGAAATCTCACTTCTAACATCACAATTTCGCATTAAGTCCAGTATGTTCCCTTTGTTTATTAATGTCCAATAAATTAAAAAAAAAAGAATTGACTAACCCGTTGGTTAGGTTAGGTAGTGGTTAGTGCACCAGGAAAAAATATTTGTGCCATGAGCATAGGTATTTGTTCTGTGTCTAGGTATTAATTATCTATGTAAATATATATTTAAAAATATGTATAAGTATGTATATCAGCTGACTGTTTACCGTATTCCAAACTAGGCAGTTTGGAATCGGATGGCAATGTGCGAGATGTCCCATGATAACATTATTATTATTATTATAAATTTTTACAGCTTTTTTTTTATTTTAATAGAGTAGCAATATGATGTTGTAAAGTTTATGCAAGCACGCATACGAATACTATTACGGCCGATAAAGTTTCGTTATAGTACAGATGTGTTTTTGTTTGACGTGAGTGCAATTGCAATATGAGATATATTTAATGTCCCGACAGTAAGTTAAGGGATCTGTTTGTTTTAATCGAAACTATTGAGCTATTGGCTTTGGGCGTCTTGGTTTGGATTCCCATTTCCCCAATTTGTTTGACTAAATAGTTGTTCCGCGCGAAGTGTTTGTCTTTCCGTATCCATAATTCGCATCACAGTTGTACCTATATGTCCAGAGTAATGTATAAATCTTGAATAGGACACTTGGACTTCAAATGGACCATTTTATCAGATGCCATCTCTACAGAAATAATTATCGACATAAATATATTTACTGGTGGCTATTACATTGGTAAATATATATGAGTATCGGGTAAGTAAACCGATGGCAGTGGCGATTGATATTTCATACGGTCCGTTTACAACGAAATATTTACAGATTCACCAGTTCGGAATATATACCAGTTCGATATAAACGGGATGAATAAATATTTAGAACGTACGGTAAACTAACAGATTAAAACTTTAAGTGGCGCTTTAAAGTGCTAATAAGCGCTAATGGGACCTTGATTAAAGTAATTAATACCGACCCGTCGAAATTTTAGTGAAGGCTGATCGCTGAAGTGTTGGCTCCGGTAAATGTGGCAGTAGGTTCGATTTTCCCCCTAAGCCTGTGTTAATGTTTTATTCCTGTCTACATGTCAACTACATGTGTATAATTTTAAATCATGGACTAAATGAAACAGATCTTCGTTAAATTGTCAAATGTGTTTCCTTAATTTTATATAAACATTGTTATTTAGATGCGTGAATTATTATATGAAATATCACTTACAATGATTTAAAACGCTTTTATTAATAAACGCCGTTCATCCAATTTAGTCGCCGACAAATTCAGAATTAGTACACACTTATTTCATTGGAACGGTATGAGTAGTAACATATTCGTTTAATCGACGAAATAATTGATAACGGCTTGTTCTTTTTTCAAATTGACCCATCGAAATTATTGCAAGTGCGTTCCGATAGTTGCGAAAACGAGCTAATACACGCAACAATTCGAAACAACGGAATACCGCCATTGGCGGCGTCACAACACAGAGCGGCGCGGACAGCGCCCCCGAGGGCTCCCGGTAGGATGTCCAGGCGTGCTGACTGTCTGAGACTGTCCCCACGTATGTAATACAAACAAACGTACATATCAACGAAAACGTAGTAAATGGCACATGGAGTCATTTTTATTAATTATGTTGTTGAAATCAGTAAATTAAACCAAGTCGATTGGTGTATGTATGGTGAAAAAATGTTGGTTTTGCTGGTTACTAAGTTTTTGCTTCGATATATGCATGCGTAAACCCTTACTGTAACTGTTGAGGAAACGTACTAGCCAATACGGTGAATAGACCTACCTAGGTCCTCGTCTATACTATGTTTGTTGGTAGTGATCTATCATCGGTTTGCAGTATGTATATATATTTATTTATAGTATAGTATAGCTAATTTTATCGATACAATTTCGTATTGGGTCCTTTACGCAAGCGTTTTCTTCTGGATTATTGCTTATATACATGATGGTTTAAAAAGAGTAGTGTTCTGACGGTTGCCTCACAATATTTACTCTGTAATATATTACTTATCCGACAAAATATTAATACTTTCTTCAAACTCGACAGTGACAAACACGCGGTAAATACTAGAAATAAGAATAGATTTGTAACACCTCGATTTCATCTCCAAAAGAGGAAAAATCCTTCATGGGATACGCAAATATAATAAAATTCCACAAGAAGCCCTGGCTCTACCATTTGAGCATCTACTGCATAAATTTTATTAAACTGCTCAAGTGCTTCTGGTGGACCAAAATGCGTGGAATTTAGTTGATTGACTCATATGTGGGATAGATATTATTGTATTAAGGCTTAACATACTGTAACGGCATTTTAAAAGAGTAAATTTTGAGTTTCTCGCCAACTCTTCTCAGCAGAACTGCATTCCGAGACGGTGGTAGCTTCCTCGTAAACTGAGATGTACAAATGACGATTCAAAAGTGCTTGTAAAGGTCTAATTGAATAAATATATTTTGATTAGATTAGATATGATGACATTTGGCTATGGGCGAGATGTATATCCCAGCTTGTTGCAAGCTGTTTTATTTCCCTTTTTTTCAATTGCTTTAACTAAGCTTGGATTATTGCAATTCCTACAGATTTAACGTCAGCTTTTATATTAGCTAGTCAGTAGATAATAGCTATCTATTGACTAAGTGGTGCTCCATCGACTAACGAGCTATTCAGACATCAATTTACATTCACCTAAATAAGGCCATCTACTTTTTGATAGATGTAACTCAATCCTTTCATACGTCTATAACTTTGTGTCCATTACATTAATCAAAGCACAAGCGGGAACTAAAAATCGAATAAAGCGAAAGTAAAGTAACAGAATTTACGCACAAAACATGCACACGAATACATAGTAACTAACTTAAAACAAACTTTGTTGTAATCTCTCTGTCCGTGCTTATAGGTGTGTTTTAAAGTATATGTGATTTCCTCCCGACCGATTCCGGCCACGGCGGCCGATCTACAAGAGATCAGCCAAGTACGCAGGATATATTATAGTGCACAAGCGTTTGCGCAGACACAGCTGCACTCACTCTTCCTTTTACTCTTATAGCCAGACGGGACGGATAACTGACATGACTGGAGAGAGATCTGACGTAGAGGCGGTGACATTAAACCGACCTTACACTAACAACCTCTCCAAGCCACCACTAGATGGCGTCGACAAGAAGCCGTAACCGACTTTTTACATGCCAATCCGACGCACGGATCATCTTACTTTTCAGGCAATCGGATGATCAGCCCGCAATGTCCTAACCCAACTAAGAAACAACAATACAAAGTTGTTGCTCTCCGCGGGATCCGAACCATTCGACCTCAAGTTTGTAAAGCGCAGGCCTTTACCATTAGGCCACGGAGGCAGTAAATAATTATTTTCTACTTAAATATTTAAGTGAAAAATAAATAAGAAAATTGCAATCGACATCGATATTTTGCAACCGGTCTAGCATTGTTCATCATTGTTCACTAATTGTGTTTTATGGCCCTAGAGCTCAGGTGGTAGCGACGCTACTACAATGACTGTACTAGAATCGATTAATATGTATAAAGTACCGATAGAATCTTTAAATAACCCTGAGTAACATAGGCTATGTGAAATGATTATATGAAAAAAAATGGCGGATGATTTTTCATTTATTCTCTGTCAATAATTTTCATACGATATGACATTACCTCGATATAACGCGGCGACATCGTATGCACATTGCGGACTGGAAAATAGAAGACATCCTTGGGTTCCACACGAGCGCCACTCGCTGGCGGTTGCCAAGGATCGAGGACTATTCCGCCATATTGCTCTTCATAGGCCACAACCTGGACAATGAACCGTATGATAGGCAAGCACGGAAAACAAATATAATAATAATAATATCATGAGACATTTCACACATTGCCATCTGATCCCAAACTAGGCAGAACCTGTTCTATGGTAAACAGACAACTGATATACATAAATAGAAATATTTTAAATATATACTTATATAGATAATTAACACCCAGACACAACAAATACCTATGCTCATCCCACTAATATTTTGTCCTGGGTGGGAATCGAACCCACAAACTTTGGCTATGCAGTCAGGATAACTAACTACTAAACTAACGGATCTGTCATTGTTTCGTCGCTTACATTTTTACACCTCAGCTTATTCTGCTAACTGATTCTTGGAAATCATTTATTTAACTAAACGAAACATTGCCTAAAGAATGTTCCAGATAATCAATAACATAAAAATAAACAGAAACTTAAGAATAATTAAGAATTGCTAAAACCTCTTGCAACTCCTGATGAACCCAGTATCTGTATTCGTTATTTCCAAAGCATTTTTTTGAGTATAAACCACAAAGATAATCTGGTATTCCTTTAGCGAGCCATAAGTCGGACCAATTCTGCATAGTTATGAAGCAGCCGAAGAACTGTTCGGCCACAGCTTGTGCCATTGCCTTACGACTTATGTATGTTTGATCGATAATAGCAATAGAGTGGAGGAGGTGTGTGCTTAATATTGACATTGTGGTATACGCCGATGCATCGTCTTCTGTCTGTAAAAGAAAAAAAAATTAAGCTCAAATCTTCATACTTAGTACTTTCTTTTATTAACTTGAATATGGTACTTAATTAAATAAAACAAATTTACTTTTTTTTCATGGTCAACCAGACTAAGATGTTAATTGCCTCAGAGTTTCATTATGTAATGTTGTTTTTATTGTCATTTAAAATCACATTTTAACTAATTTGGTAATAAAAAATTGATTGTACTCACCTCATCCACAAAAACTTGTTTATAACATGGGTATGGATATCTTGTAGATAATGTTTCCTCATAAAATTCAAAAGCCTCATGTAAATATCTGACAGTGTTCTTTAGAATTTGAATCAGGCTGGGTAAGCAGTAATGAGTTACCTCATTCATAAATGGGTCAACATATGTTTCAAAAGGTCTAAAAAAATCCACTAGTCTAATCAAGGAAATTTATTGTAATAAATATATTTTAAGCCAATGCAGGATCTTGTAACTGCATACTATAACATATACTAATAGTATATGTTATCAATTATTTAGCACATTCTAAACGAATTATATCAACACTAAAAAGCATAAACATAGTAACCAGTATAACCAAAATTATTCACCAGATAAACACCAATTGACACAGTTAAATTTTGTAATTTCAACATGTGATAAAATAAAATCCACGTGACATTTACTACATTTTTGCTTTCCAGCGTTGATATTTTTGTTATACAAATTATACATACCCTATAGCTAATGCAATGTTAGGTGCACATGCTGGAGTATTGACAACATAATGGAAAGTTTTTCTCCTATGATCAGGCGTGTAAACCACATCCAGTAGCTCTCCACAAGAAACAGCTGTCAAACATTCATCAACTGTAAATTCTAACTTCCAAGTACAGGGTTCAGCAAAGCTGTCCACACAAGGAAACCAAAGGCGTGCGGAGTGCCCATATGTAAACATGTGTGCCGATTTCTAAAATGAAATGAAACATACTTATTGCCAGTAAAATGTATTAATTTTCAAAGTAAAAATTAAATTCAAATTTTTAACATATAAAACTTAGGTACTGATATTGTTATTTATATTAGTAGTGATTTGTACTTCTTAATGAATAACAAAACAGGAAGATTATTACTTTGAAATTTTTTTCTTTAGCTTATGCCTGTTGTTATTGCTTAAATAAAGAATATGAAACGGTATTCTCATGATTATTATTTATCAAAAAAAAACTGTCTTTTATAAATTTTTACTTTATCACTATGTATCATCCAGCAGTACTCTGCTATCTCATTAAGATCCTAGCAGCCATGCCATCTCTGTTATAACTTGATGAAACCTTTCACCTTACTCTTTATTATTTCAAAAATTTTTCAAAAAAAATCAATATGAGGCTTCAAAAAACTTAGATAATATATTGATAATCAGGATCTTTTTTATTTCTCAAAACTTGAAATGTCAAAATCCCAAACATTCACAAACCAATTCAGACAACTAGAACTTAATATTTACACTAATTATGTTATTCATACTCCAAAAAACATCAGCTTAAATATCATTAAGACTATATATGGTGCTAAAGAAACTATAACAGTTTAGTTAGTTTATTATGTAATAAAAGTTTGAAAAAAAATTAACAGCAGTTATAGATATAATAATAAGCATTATTGTTGAAACTAAGAATATTGTTGAGTTTCATAAAAATTTCTATCCAATATAGTTAATATTTATTCACTTCAACATCTAGACATTTACTATTTCATTATCTATGCACAATAAAGCAATTATTACCTCAGTCAATGTCCCCTCCCCTTCAGGCACAACAAAATGCAAACCACCTTGTGGTGACTCCAAGGAAAATTCAATACCAATCCGTAATCCTCTCCCTTCTCCCACCAAGTGAGCAGCATCATCGGGAACTTGTATATGTAGCTCTCCAGAATTATGATCAGGATCAACTTTTTGTGCAGCAGCTAGATGACATCGTGA
This sequence comes from Eurytides lysithous rurik, assembly GCA_018247575.1. Classification (NCBI taxonomy): domain Eukaryota; kingdom Metazoa; phylum Arthropoda; class Insecta; order Lepidoptera; family Papilionidae; genus Eurytides; species Eurytides lysithous. The sequence continues at coordinate 15,462 of DWHO01001397.1, forward strand.
AAATGTTTCAAGTGATCTCCTGAAATTTTAACAAAATTACCTATTGATATTTTTGTCACAACCTATTTATGTCCCACTGCTAGGCACAAGCCTTCTTTATAGAGAAAATATAAGACCTCCACATCCCCAGTACAG
>DWHO01001398.1:0-15595 GCA_018247575.1 Eurytides lysithous rurik
TAAGGATAACCCGCTCATAAAGCTTCCCCAGGCTGCTAAGGAGACTTATGGGCCGGTAGCTGGAGGGGAGGTTTCTGTATCGATCTGTTCTTCAGTCACGTAAATGAATTTCGACTGACAGCATTGTATGTGCTATGCTATGTTGGAAATTGACTCACGTATAATATCTGTGAATGTTCATAATATTTTGTTTTTGCTGTTAAAAGTTAATGTGTTATAATTTTAGCATTCATCTTAACAATATATTTAATATTTAAAACATAATTTGCGTTATATTGGCTAAACTATCGCATTGGGTTAACCTGTTAGGATAGTGGTAGAGGAGTATAAATAAATAAATAAATAAAATCATAACTTCATCATAACTTCTAGAAATACAAACAGGACTCGCGGGCGAAATAATAGTTCGGAAATACAATTAGCCATGTATCCGCAAACACAAAAGCTATCGACTACTCGCACTCCGCCGAGCGGATGGGAGGTAATGAGTTTAGGAGGTTGCCGAGCTCTCTGTCGGTCAAAACGTACCTCTGCAAGTCGTTGGCGCGAATTCTGACTAAAACCGGCGTCGGACAATTAAATGAAAACCGAACCCTGACTAAAGCGAAGATACTTGATTACTTGATCCACTTCTAACCTAACAATTACACGATGACACTGCGCCCATTCTTTTTCAGATCGAGAGCACCACAATCGTACTACTTAAAGCGATTGTTAAAATTACAGATAAAAGATTTATTCATGTTTTTCATTTTTGTCAATTGTCATAGGCCATTTTTAGAAATTTTGGCATAGGCCTCTAATATTCCATTAGAGGACTATGCCATTATACGGCCCAAAAATAATACCCATTCAAAAAACCTACCATACCTTTGTTGTTTCATGGATAATAATGACAAAACAATTTCGCGTATATAACATTTTGGATTGGTTTCGAACAACAATTTTTCATCCGGTTCATTGAATCCATTTCAAAAATACGTTTCGAATTATGTTTAGATTCTTTTAATTTTTTATTAGGTTACTAATTGAATTAAAAAGATATGCAATACATCACAATCTTCTAGTTTTTGAACTGATTTATTATAGATTAAAAAGTGAAACAACCTAATTTAATTAATGGCGTTCAACTCAGGTAATTTCTTTTAAACTTATTAAAATTGTAATATTATCTTAGGAACACCATATCTCACACATAATTTAAATATGCATGATTCACAATTAGAAGTTTGGTTACACACATTGTTATGTATGTGGATTCACATTTTCATAAACTCGTTTGATATACAGTTGTTAATTCATACGGATGTTTCTCAGAACATAAATGCAAAACTAAATATTCTTTCCCATGCCAGCTTTGAATGGTAAGCCGTACATGACTTTATCGATTTTTTTGTACGTATGTATTATTACATTATTATTTATTATTATATATTTTCCAATTGTCAAACGATTTTGATTTTTTTTATTGTTAACATTCAATCAGCAGGTTACTGCTATAAAATATTTAATTATTATTAAACCTTGACTTCAAATACGTAATATCATACTATTAAAAATTAAATAGAAAATGTTTTCGTATGGTGATTGTTTCCTTTAATAAATCTATTAATTTTTATTTATCATCTAATAGCCTTTGTCTTTTTGGACTCGGCTAAATTAATTTGTCGTTTTTTATTGCAATATTGTTATTTCGCACGACTCACGTCACAGCGTATTAGCATACTAATAGGTATTTGGATATTAGCACGTAAGACCACTTCCAGGGTTCACTATCTTATTTGTCCGTGTGTACAGTGGTGTATGACTAATAATTTTCTTTCTTTCTTCATTAAAACCGCGAGTAGTCGCGCTACGCCTGAGCGTATTTTGAAATCATTAGCGCACAAACACATTAGGGCCATACCTAACGAGGGAGTGAAGGAAAATTCGAAACGAACGTCGCCGTAATCTAGAGCAAAGCAACAAGCGGCTCCATATTTAAAAGGCTGTCAATAATCAAACATGGGAGGGGAGAAAATTTGATTTTAATTGAACGCACGACGCCATAAAACGATTCAATGAAGACGCGAAGGGCGGGCGGCAATAAAATTAACCGTCAACCTTCCCCGTGCCCGTCTAAATTGAGTTGAGAGGAACTGATTTTTTTTTCTTCTTTCCTTATTATTAAACGTCATCGGCTCGATTGTAGACGACCGCGGAACATTGATTCATTACGGAAACTTTTCAACAGAGTCACCACTTCCTACGGATTACGGTGTCGAAAAATAATGTTATAACTTCGACTGCCGGGAATGCTCTTTTCTATATGGTAGTTGGTAGTTCTCTACATTGTCGCGGTCATAGAACTCAATGCGTGTTTTTTTATTTCTAAATGCTGATGCAAAAACGTTTAGAAAACTTTCTGTCACCACAATACTTACAGTAAATTCAACCACTCGAAAGGGCAATAGGTTTTGAACGTATAGCGTTCGAAAACCAGGACTTATTCAATAGTTCTCAATAAAAAAAAATCATTATTAACGACAGTTGTTAAAATGAGCTTAATGACAAATAACCGCACCCTCATTGGCTATTACTGTGACAGGTCAAAGGAAATATATAATAGCGAATAGGTTTTACACTAGCTATTTCTATTTTATCAATAAAATAAGATAAAAAAAACTTACACGAGTGTTTTAGTCTATATGATTAAAAAGCTGTGTTGTTTGTTCCTTAGTTAAAATTAATAAAAGCCTAACAAATTTCAACCAAACTTAGGTTTATACATAGGCACTTTTATAAAATATAAGCTGATGTACTATATCTTTTATCCCAATTTTAAAAAAGTTTTTGGGCCGCCTACCGAAAAAGATGGTCTTACATAAAAATGTTATAACTATAAAGTTATTCAATTTGAACTTTATAATCATATCATAAATCGCAATTTGACGACGCTCATTGCAAAGGTCCGGCTATAACACTGATAAGCAATTATCCACCGCGGAATGGCGAAACGATCCACTCAGCCCAGAGTCATGAATACATATAATATTTATCAAACGCTCCTCGTAGAACCCCTATTGGGATTATGCTTCGACGCCAAGGAAACGGCGACGTGAAAATTTAATTGAATTAGACCGTTAACAACCTCGTGTGGGCGGCTCCTACCTTATTATGTAACACACCTCCTCCAAATTATCGAAATTAAACGGCAAACGGATAAGTATGAGGCAATTACGGCGGCGAAACGAGCTTATGTAATTTGATGTGTAAAATATACTGCTTACAGCTTTTATCCTTGAAGCGTATAGTCTCGAATATTTCAAGTGACAAATTATGAAGTTTTTATAACTCTAGTTATATGTTGCACGAGCACAGAATTTTTGAGATATTAGATCAAACTTGACAGGTTCAATATCAATATATCAAGCACGTACGTACGTAATAATGCTGTTCAATATATCTCATATCACTACATAAAAGTACTGAGAAACTAACATAATAACGTCGTAAATCAAGCACAAAAAGATTGGAATATTACATTAAAAGAAATGGGCAAAGGATGAATACGAAAACAGTATTGTAAAAAGCGGACGAAAGCATTGTCTATGCAAAAGGCTATGTTATAAAAAAGCGACCATCAATCCGCAAAAAGTTATAAGAGCGGGAAAATATTTGAATATAGAACAGTGTGCGCTTTAGGTTTCTTTTTTCACGCGCCTGCTGTCAAGCTTCCCGGCCAGCGACAAAAGCGGACAGCTCGCTTTTAAAGAGGTGTGAATAGTTAATAACTACGCTTACTAATAGGCTACTAACCTAAATATTTTGCTAACGAACAGTAGAGAGTTATTTTTCATGAAACGGCAAATAAGTCTCAACGTTATTAAAACAAAAAACGTTTTTTTACTCTCTAGTGTGCGGAATCATAAAAGTGATTTCTTTTACTTACAAAATACAATTTAAAAAACAGCGTCCAACTGTCCGACTGTTGTAATTTATTAGTAACTTCTAGAATCTATATTATTATTCTTCTGTTACAAATATATGTACTGATGGACCGATGAACTGCTATGCTACATTAGTTCCACTGAACGGAGAAATAACCAGCTCTATTAATCTTTAATAAAACAATTATCATACTTTATAGCGTAAAGATAGCATTTAATGGCCTCAATAAAGGCCAGACTGAAAAATCAAGCGAGAAACTGCAGAAAAAAACGGTTCTGGTAATCTGCCAGCCTTATGAATATGTAGTGAAAAATTGTGCCACTGTTTTATCCCTGTTTAAAAACACAATAAAATGACGGAATATACATTGCTCAAATGTCTGCGAGAAAAATTGTCTATTGTTGATGAAAGCTTTAGCAACTAAGCAAAACTTCTCATCTCTGCTAACGTCTTATGTGACCTGGAGATGTATGGTAAGCTTTTTAGTTCAATCACTCGTTTGATATTTGATCTATAACGATTGGGGCATATAAACGCCGATAATGGATTGGGCGCTTGTATTCTAGCTTGGGAGTCATGGGTCGAGGTTTCGTTTTTCGCACGGAAAAAAGATTTATGTGACTTAGATGATTGTAGCGAATGCGACGGTTTGTTCACACACGTACGCGTTTTGCGCGTATGTTTCAATATTGCATAAAAATCATGGTCATTTATAGGAAATATGAACACGGTACATACATAGGTAGTAAAGTTTCACCGTTACTATATCCGAACAGTTTACGAAATGGTTCTGAACTAAACTGCACAACGGTCTTTACTGTGACACATGACAAGAGGTTCGTTCAAATTTCAAAATATTATATAATTTAATAACAAGTATAATCTTAAAGGCTGAGGACTTGAATGCATCTTTCTCCGTTTTGCTGGATGGGACAGAGAAATTTCGCAAGCACGTAAGTAATCCGTGCGACAAATCAACCGGGCTCAGGCCTGGACTACACTCGAAAAGATTTCTCCTAACTGTACTGTATACCGCAGCGCAGGTGAAACGATATATTACGAAGAGCATATTCCATTAGTAGATAACGTGTAGCACTTTATTTGCGACGTAATATATTTCCCTTCAAGACGCGAATGCCGCATGAAAAGTCATCCCCTATACATGTTTTTGGCTAGTTCTGTGTGGTTGAAAAGGAGATACGAATATTCGAGAATACGATATACATGCCGCTCTTGGCAACGGGACCGTTTCGTTTAAACACAAAGGATCATAACATCCTGAAGGATATAATAATAAACATGGCGGGCATTGTAACGTTGGGAGCATTTTGCATTAATATGCGATTTGTCTTCGCAGTTTAGCGTAATCTGCATACGTTGGCAAATAGATATTAATGTGGAGCGTTTTGCGGATTATAATAACAGCAAATATATGCTGATAGGGCTACTATTCGTTATTTATATGGACATACAGAATGTAATATATTTTATAGTCGTATGGTGTAGGGTACTTACCAGTATTTATTTAAATTGGTATTAGAAGTGCCTGATTGTGACTTTGACAGAAGATCTCTTTTATTTACTGTTGTTATATTTTTTAAATCGCATATCATATATTTTGTAGTCATAGAAAGTTTGCAAAGTAACCAACCATTACCAATTATATAATTGCAAATCAGAAACTTTCAAGCATCAGTTCTCTTGGAATATAAATGTTTCCAGGGAAATTCGTAAACATAGAGAGGTATATCTTATCGTTATATCTTCGGGTCACAAAAGCGCTGGGCGAAACAGAGTCTTGTTAATAAAAATCAGAATCATAAAACGTCCCGTGAAGTAAAGGAATTAGGGGGCGATCTCTAAGCGCCGCGGCGGTAGTGGCTACGGAAAATATAAAATATTTAATTCGCACCGCCGCCAGCGTCGGTGGTCAGTTTAAAGTAGACCCACAACTTTACGGTAAGTCAATGAGGGGGTGGCTGAATGAAATCACTATGATCCACACCGTCGATGGGAATGCCGCAATATGTGGCCGAGTTCTCGTCTGCAATTTATTTTGAGATCGCTTCGGTTGATTGAATCGTTAATGTATTATGAAGTAGCATTACGAAAGTGCGCATGTCGTTTATATTAAGTAATTTACTGTATAAACGATAGTCGCCTTTAAAATCTACGTAAATATATTCAATACACGGAAAATTTGTAAATAATCAGGATATGTAAAGCTTATTATTACGATACTTCACTCTATTTCCTAGAAAAACATTTAGTTTCGTGGAGTTTATCGATTGAATATAGTTAAAACTCCAAATAGTAAAAGTCTTAAAAATATATTAGAATAAGCATTAAAAGAAAGCATAGCCACAGAGCGTTATTAAATGTGTATGAAATTTTGTGTAACTTTATTGCTCTTTAAAATATGATTCCATCCACAGATAAGCTTTTAAAAAGGTAAGAAAACGTAAACGACGTCAAAAGATAATTTTCTATAATCGAAGAAATTAAACTTGTCCGCTTCTGGGATTCTATAACATAATTTGTAAAAAAAGAATTTCCCCAGTAACTGCTCAAGACGCTTCTCAGAACGGCGAAGTTTAGCCGCTCATTAAACTTGACTAAATCTTCGTTGAGAGGCTTCCTGACGACTTAGTTATGCAAAACAGTTAAAGCGTTTAAGGGAATTTGTAGGAAACTATCCGGCCAATTTTATTTGGCTCCGTTTCGCTCGATTGCTCACCCCTTTATGATTCCACGGATCGGCCCCATTGGAACGAATGAGACTTTTAATAGAATATATTTCCTTCGGCCTGAATTCGAAAGATTAGTTACTAGACATAAGGTCTTAAATCTCTGAATATAGAGCGCAGAGTCCAGCTGGTGCTGTGTGGAACTGTATATGTCATGTAATGATCGTGTCGCTTATTATCAGGCAGAAGACTTGCTCTTTCTTTCTTTCGACACTTAATCTGATATAAGACATAAAATTTAAATGTACGCGTCTAAATGTAAACAAGGGCGAGAAACTTCGTTACCTCCCCATGTCTAAGAATTAGACTGAGAACTTTTTCGTTGACGTTTTACAGTTCCGGAGTAAAAAAGACTTACGACGGACTAATATAGAAGCGGACCGTTTTTAAAGAAGTTTGGTCGTTCGACGCTTCCAGTTCGTAATTCCCCCTTCTGGGGAATACCTAATATACTCTTTTGTAGACTCCGCTAAGCACTGTTTAGTTCCGCTTAGAAGGGCATTGTTGCTAGCGTAATTACTATGCCTGGTAAAATGAGATAGACCATCTTATATATGGGCGACAAGCGTCCCTAGAGCCAATCCAATTCTTTGTGACACTGTATTATTACGGGCAGGCGTGTCGTTCAAACAATACGCGATTACGATTTTTTCTAATAACCAGGAATTTGTATCGGAATATTCAAATCGACCTCTTGAGTGAGACTAAACAAATGAAATTTCGGCGTGAGGATGTTGTTGGGACGCATCTATGGGACCGTCGTAATGGGCCTATTGGCGGAATACGAAATTCGAGGGACCCCAAGGAAGGCTTTATTGAAACCGTGTCTGACGTTAACGGGTGTGCGGCGACTGCGGCCGAAATATCCGATGCGGCAGCGTAATTTATTCTCAATACAATTCATAACAGCGAGGACAATCTATATGCAAAATAGCCGTTACAACACATACTCGTCCAGTTAGCAGCAATGTAAATTGTTTGCGTTGTTCGCGACGTTGTGTAAACTGCAAGAATTCCCGGTAAAAGCACTAATAAGCGTTCGCGCGGATTTCTTTTTTTAATAAAACATAGTGACTTATGCCACTGTTCGTACCGAATGTTATAGATGAAAGACGTTTTTGTCGCGAGCAGCAAATGAGATCATGGACTGACCCGAATAAGGAGAAAGTATGTTTCAATTTATATGAATTCTATTTTTAAAAATAATTTATTCTTAATCGCAAACTGTCGAGAGGTACGCCGCCTCCAGAGGTCGCAAGTCTAATGAAGTTGTTGAAAAACCGTCGACCGTCGAAGGTTTTATGTGGCGTCCAATTATAACATATGCGAAGTCATAAAGTGTTCCCCGAAATGTGAGGAGTGAAACGAGAGCCTGAGAACCGTACCGTATTGCGAACGATAAAAAGTTGAACAATGAACGACGGAATGCCTGATAATTTTTCGCGAAACTTGTTTATTGCAATGCATGCGGTGCATCGTTATGATTTCACCGAGGAAATTAGTTTTTATTATTGATTTTAGATATAAACTCCCTTGATATAATTTTATGTGAGCTCTATACTACGTCATATTACTTCAAGAATCTTCTGTAAATTAAACACAGTAAAAAGTTATGTAAATTAAACATAGTTTTAAGTCTTATTGACATTCGTGAGAGTAAATTAATCAAAACCAATGCTGCAAATATTTGGTTTTGCCTTAATATAATAAAATACGTACAGGCAGATTGAAAATGAAAAAGTCAAAAATGGAATAATTTCGATTAATCGAAAACTGTTTTGCTGATCATTCAATTTATTAAATTATACAAAGTAATAACTCAATGGGTATATTCTTTGTTTAAATGAGGGAAAAAAGTAATTGAAGTCTGTTTAACGGAACTCTTTCGGATAAATTAAATTCATCCGCCGAATTGGACTCGGTTAAAGTTTACAAAAATAAAAAAAAAGTCAAAATTAAAATTAATTATTTTTTCGCTCATCGGAAATAGATGACATCCTTTGTGGGTCGGAACCAATTATTTTTTTGCATGACCGCTCCGCTATTACAGTTGAATTATTCTGTGGACCGTGTGTTTTGGTCGAAGGGATATATCGTCATTTATAACAGAATAACGTTTCGAATTTTTATACACGAGGTATTGAAAACAAAATCGTTTAAAAATAAAACAATCGTGAAAAATTGAACGGATATATGTTTTTTTGTTCCGCCATCGCGGAACCGGCCGCTCCGGTGGATTGGCAAATTTTAACTGTCGGCCGGTGGATTCAATAGAGCCAATGTCAGTGCTCAATTTTGTTAACGCCGACTAAATTCCTCTCTCTTTATACGCGGTTACCTTTCAAGATGCAGGTTAACTGTGGGAACGACGGGACTTAGGGAGGTTAGAATGTTGAGGTCTCCCGTAAAGATGTATGTTACGTAGGATGGCATCGTGTGAAAACATTTCAAACATTTTGTACATATGAGTGTGCTTTACACTTGTTATTGATATATCGATACTTCTTTTATTGATATATCGGTAGAAAGCGATTTTGTCGTATCTCGAAAATCGACGAAATCAATCAAGTAGGATATTCCAGTTAACTGTGTCAAATAAGGTTTAAAGTATGGAAAGATAAAACATATATGCGAACAATATGTTCCAAATTTCAATCTTCTATCGTTATAAATTTATGACTTATAAATTTTTGAAATCGTTTTTTGGCTTTGGTTTGAAGTTGAATTTTTCGAGATACGACAAAATCGCTTTCCACCGGCGATATGCTCATTACATTCATAATCATAATACTATTTATTACTTCTTTAACTCAACAACTATTTAATATGACTTATTTAATCTATTAACTGTAGAAGGTTTAACAATTTATTGTTCAGTCATTCTATCACCACTGCACTGCCAGTGATTCGACGGTCACGCAGTAATATGTATAACTACTGTGTTCTGGTTAGAAGGGCTATTTTGCCAGTGTAGTCAGCATAGGGTGATAACTCCCGAAATGAAAGAGCACAAAACAGTACAAAACAGGTGTGTCGCTAGGCACGCACAGCAGGTTACTATCATGCGCATAACTTGCTCAACTCATCACTGGATCACCTAAAATAAACTGCTTATTGTTTAGTTTACGACATTCACAAATTTATGTCCCGTGTTTAACGATGGTAGAGCCATGCAGCTGCTCCCGCTGCAGAATGGGCCGGCTAGAACCGGATAAGTACCATGACCTCACAGAAAATCGGCACAAAGTGGAAGTGTTTTTGCTCCCGCGTTTCGTCCGGTGAGTGAGGTGGCCAGTGACTCATCTCCCTCCCGCTCCTTCTTCCCTCTCTCATTCTCCTCCCTACCTCTGATTCCATCCCCTCCCACTCACTCTATCCTTTTCTCTCCTCCCAATCCTCTTCCCACCCTCTTTCACAAATTCCCTTTATAATGTTTCAAATGTCCATGGGTGACGGTGATCGCTTATCATCAGGTGTCAGCCTACTCCATAAATTACTCCATAATATTTACCCAACCCATTAGTTAGCTAAGGTTAAGTTGTCGCCTTACGAATGATTAAAACACACCAGAACTGTCATCACAGAATTGTCAAGAACATCGTCCGATAGACGAAGACGTATCTGAGTGGGCGGGGAAGACCCGTTGTTGTTTAAAAACGGGGCAGGTGGTGAAGCAATTCGGTAAGTGGCACTTGACAAGAAGACAGACTGTCTCGAGCCTTCGGAGGCTTGTCAAGGTGTCGCTCGGGAACAGGGGGATTTAATTGTGTTACCCCAGATCAGATTCTGTCCTCGAAATATTGCTAATGGAAAAAAAAGTTAACGACGAATCTGGCAATATTCTCGCAAGTTCCTCGAACGATGATTATAGAGTAATTTACGTGATGCGCTCTTTCCGTTGCGTTACGTGGAAATACTAAATACTAAAATTTCTAACAAACAATTTGAAATAATACGAATAAAATAATTTCTAATATATATTCATATGCCCACTTCTGGTGACCGCTAAGCCTGACAGATGGAAAGCGTACCGACGCGCAAACACTCCCCCGTACGTAAATATGTGGAAACAAAAAAAAGAATTAACTCAACCACCGAGGGATTTTCAATTGTTAACAAATGTTAAACAGCCGACTCGAATTGCATCTTCAAATACTAGCCGAATTAGGGGCAATCGAAAGGGCCTACTGAAACCCAATGCGTACACAACAAACGCAGAACGCACACATGGCAGAGCAAAAAACCCCATCGGCCGGCGCGCCAATAAATTAACTAGCTCACAATGACGAAAATCCGTTTCGGGGCCGCTGCAACACAATCACGGTTCATTAAGCCGTGACAAAGTTCCCGTTGCGAGCGATTGAGTGACATATTTTCGGCGCTCGCCCCATCCGTGCACCCCTAACTTCCCGCAGCGTCGGCTAATAAACGATGAATGCTAAACGCGAGTGGGGATGAGCGCAAGAACGACCCCGAATGGATTTCTAGCAGGTGTTTGGAAGGGACCACGGATTTGCGCTGTTCATCTTGTTTATATGTAAATTGTTGAGTGCGAATAATCGTCCTTATTGTCTTGTTTAAATGTGAAACTTGTATATACAATGTCGGTGCAAATTACCGTTACTTTTTTATAAATTAAAATGCTTCACTGACTGTTTAGGACCGATAGTCCTGTCATTAAGCACGCCGAAAAGTATTCAAAACATAGGGCTTTAAACAAGTTTTATATAAAATATAAATCACATTATTATTACATCATTAAAATATAATATAATTTCATTTATTTTTTTAATTTTATAATTTTATTAAAAATGACAACCTATATGTTTAGTAAAGACTTACATGTTAACAAAAGGATTTAATTTAAAAGACATTATTGAAGACATCGGCAATATGCTGAGCTTAGGTTTATGGACAGAGGCTTGTATCTAAATGATTTGTGTGTGACATGTGTGAAAGTATCGCACGCGTCATAAATCTCAGTAATTTATTCGAGTTGTTCTTTACATTGTAGGCTAATGCCTATAGTCATGACGCCTTTTACCATCACAAAATAAAAACTACGTATTCCTTTTAAGTTACTACAAAACTTAATTGTTACTCTTCTGTTAATTAAAGTTTTTAATGTTATCATTTAAACCATCATTTAAAAAAAATCGACTCTTTTAGATTCTTTAAATAAGTACTAATAGTAATAAATTGAGTTTTAACCGATTGATATGCCTGTGTCACACTTTTGACCACCTTGTTACTATATATTTGCTTCACTATACCACTACCACCGGCTTTGCTCGCATTTTCACTCGGATAACTGATGGTTTACGCTTATTCAAAAATCAATTGATCCGTTGTACCAACAAATACATTTTCAGAACTATTATACTACAATAGATTTGTTCCACTATCGGGATATGAATTTCAATACTTCGTTTAACGCCTGCATATCATTTTACACTTTATATAAAGTATGTACACACATTATTATCAATACGAGTGAAAGCAGCGCATCGCTACTAATACTTTTAGTATTTTATTGATATTGCTCTTCATTGGATTTCACTGAAAGCGCCCTAATTGTTACGACCGTGCCGAAATAGAGGTACAAAAATTGCTAGCACGCTTCCGTGGGCTAGAACGGCATGCATGGGCTATTTGTTTTTATACACGAGGACAGTCCGGGTACGGTCGAATTAATCCGTCTCCAGTTTCGAAGTTGAGACCGTTGCTAATTTAGCGCGCGGCCGGCGGACGATGAGGTCTCGTTTACCGACGCTCCCCGGCGACAAAATGTTAATTGCCACCATTGAAACAGTAGAACTCGTGCGACGCGCCGAATAGGCGAAATTTTGCAGGGGCACGATCGGTGTAAAATTGGACTTGTGGAGGAAGCGGACCGCGTTGCCGGCTACGCCACTATTGTTAATTAATATCCGTGTGTCTGTAGATACGGTTGCCGGATTAATTAGCCTTTGATTAAACGCAAACTTTGAAATGGCCCGTTGTAAATAGAGGTTTTTTATGGACTAAGAGGCAAACGATCAACACCTCACCTGTTGGTAAGGAGTGAAATGTATAAATCTTAATTAGCACATAATTGCCGCAATGCTCAAATTTAAAAATAAAAAAATTATTTTCTAATTAAAAATTTATAAATTTTACTCCTTTGCAGGGCTTGTATGGTAGTACCGCTACTGCTATGGACATTTCCAACATCGAAGTTGCAAACGCATTGCCAGCCTTTAAGGTAAGAATTTTTTGGAAGGGTCCCTCCCCTTCCAAAAAATTAGGGGGAAGTAGAGAAAGGAGGTTTGGCCATCGGCCAACTCACTCACCGGACGAAATGAGGAAGCAAAAATTCTTCCACTTTACGCCGATTTTCTGTGAGGTTCAAACCGGCTTATTCAGCAGCAGCGGGCGTGACTCTACCACTGTTAAAATGAGATTTTCAGTCTTATCATGTAACATATTAGAGCACGCAAATGGGTTGAACTGAAAATACGAAAAAAAATTGTTGTTTATTAACATTCAAATTTTAAACTTTGACCTATAGTATTTTGTCCTATAATGTACAGTTTTGTTTAAATTTTAATTATTTTTATAATGTAAAACGAAGAAGGTAGGGCTATTTGAAGTATTTGAAAGTACGTATTATATGTTGTCTTTTCTTCAACAAACTCACTTTCGTAAATTTACAATTCGGCAAGCGGTAATGCGTTCTATTCTTCAATTAACGCGAAAATATTATTTTTTAATTTATAATTCGACAAGCGTTCAATCTAATAGTAAGCCATAACTGCCGTCTCCGGACACACGCATTACTGTAAACGTTACTATAGTGTTATTTACTAAGATCTGTTTGCAAATGAACCAAAATCAGTTATAGGATACTAAGACGGTGGCAAATTAAACCTCGAAAAGAGGCTAAAAGAGGTTATTAGGTGAGCTGAAATAGTTCTTGAAGTACATTTTTTTAAATTATTACTTTAAATATGGCAAGCCGACAACGGTCTTTAACATTATTCGATATGTTATCTATATATTATTTTATGTGACATAACATGGATAATTCGACTGGCCCGTTGGTGAAGTAGTTCAAGGTCGTGGGTTCGATTCTCACTCAGTCTAAATTATATGTTCTGTGTACGGGTATTAATTATCTATATAATATGCATTTAATTTTATAAGTATGTCTATCAGTTGTATGTTTACCATAGTAGGGCTCTGGCTAGTATGGGATCAGAAGTGTGGGATTTCCCATGAAAATATTATTCTTAATATGTGATAATGATAACCCTTAAGTGAAAAGGGGAAATAAATACTGAACAACGTTCACTCTTTAGCGGGCGAAGAAGTTTAAAGTGTATAAAAAATTTGTTACCCGCGAAACTCGATGTGATTAATGAATGGTAGCGGATTTGGTTGTGAATGAGCGATGAATCGTTGATTAGAATTAATTCGACGCCTTTGCACTACAAAATTCACGCGTCACCGCCGACCTACCGTGACCCCGCTTCCAAATGTGAACCCTTATGTGAAAGGTCAACACATCGGCATTAAGCTCCTTTGGACGCCCGGGTGATAGTAAGCGAACTTTGATGAGTTATTCCGACTCTAACGCTGGCGTATATGCCAAGCTGCTTACAATTCACCTAGCTTAGTTCATCGTTTTAATGCGAAGGAAGATGCCTGTCGCTATAAATTTGCTAATCCATACAAATATTACAAGAACGAAAGTGTGTTCGTTTATTTACGGGTTTGTCACATACAGCACCGGGGTTTCGGATCAAGAGGATATTTTTGATTATAGATTCTAAAATTAATAAAAATATAACATTATGTACTTAAAGTTCAAGCTTAAGTATTTATATTTCCCGACAATTTTCACAAACCTCGCCTAAAATGACAATTTGATTGAATCATATTATGTTCTAGTGCAGGGGTGGGCAAATATTTTGATAGTCGGGCCACATTGCAGATGAAAATTTGACCTCGGGCCAAACAGTTTTTTCTTCTAATTTTAAGTATAGTTTTTGCTAAGGATGTCAATTAATGAATTTTAAAACCAACATTTTTGAATCTTATAATAATATTTACAATGCTTCACGGGCCAGACAAAATTCTACCGCGGGCCGCCATTTGCCCAGGCCTGGTCTAGATAAAGAATCGAAACCTGAAAATGGCAGAATCTTACTAGTACTCTAAAGAATCTTGTTGCAGTCAACATCTTTTATCTAATTTCGCCATCTGTGTATTTACGTGACACACGATTTATTTCTTGTTTTCCATATTCACGTCTTTGTTTAACATTTATTAGTATTATTATTAGCTACATTATAATTAATTGGGTGATTCTGAAACAACACGACGAGCCGCGCGTAATTGTTTCGGGACGGCGTGCTTCAAATGAAAACAACTGAAATATCTTTAATTAAAGTATTCAAACTTAAAGACAAGGACGCAAGGTATATATTGGTGTGCGCGCCACGCTATCTGCCCGACGAGGTAGGAAGTCGCCTCGACGCTCTCAATGTCGATGTGACGCCATTTTATCGGGCGTTTAGCGCCTCGCATGCGCTGGCGACGTTGCCGTCATTGTTGCCATACGTCTCGTGTAACTCATTTTGGCGGGAAATCCTGATATTTAGGTTCATTTTGTCTAAAAAGGCAGTGTTATAATATGAAAGGCCCATAGAAAATGAAATATATTAAACTTATTAAACAATGTTTAATAAGTTTAATATATCTACCACTGAGCCGTGGTAGCTCAGTGTCCGGGCGCTCGCTTTTAATTCAATATACTCGAGCAACCTGAGTTCAAATCGCGGTGCCGGCACCAATGATTTTGTTAATTTATAATTAGCAAATTTAAGTGCCGATTTACCATGTGCTCAACGATGAAGGAAAACATCGTGAGGAAA
>DWHO01001399.1:0-15595 GCA_018247575.1 Eurytides lysithous rurik
GAATGGCCGACCGCCGCACTTGTACCGTCTTATATACTGTTTATAGATTTTTATTTGTCACTCTTTCAATAATATAACGATTTTATTTAATGACCTACTTTTTTCACACTATTTATTATTTCATTCCACGCGGACGAATTAAACTTCCGTCCTTATATTTAATTTATCTGAGTAGACTGATGTGAGTGTTCATTAATAAGAAATGTATGGCGGTAGTCTCTTAACATTTATGAACTATGTACACGTGGCAACCTAACGATGTTTCCTTAGTACCGAAGGCAGTTTTTATCGTCTAGAGAATGACTTTTACCAGACATTAGTGTCTTTGCAACTAAACTGTCCCATAAAGCTGATAATAATACCTAAAGATTTTATTAATCGTATTCAATCACATTGGTTCCTTTAGATTTTTCGCAAATTTAAGCATTTAGGGAGAAATGAGACCCAATCTCTGTAAGATTACTATTTTTATTGGGAAATTTCCTCTTCTTTCTCGTTTCGTTCGGTCAGTGAGATGGTGGGTGGTCCATCCCCGTTCTCTCCCTCCCTCCCCCAAGAATACCCACCTTAAAGGCTGGAAACGCATTCGTAAGTACTTCAATGTTACAAATGTTAACAGGCGACGGTGATGGCTTATCCTTACTCCTCCTACAAAAAAGTGGGGAAATGAGGACGTCGCTCTATTAATAGTGCGCGACGTACCTGCCGTCGTCATCGTCACATAGTACTTTACGCGAATTTCAAGCTGCTTACTCCGTGCTGTTTCTCAAACAGACGTAACAAAGTTATGCCGTCTAACAATCGTCGGGTTACATACCTCCATTCCCAGTAATCGCGCTGGGCTCCCACTGTTGGGAGATAGAATAACTGACATTGATGTGACAGTACTCCAGATAGACGTTGTAAAAGAGTTCTGTGACTTATTCTATTATTCTCTTTTTTTTTCTTTAACTTCGTAGTTGTAGTTAAGTAATTCAAATTATCGTTTTAAGGAAAAATGATTTGTTTTTGCGATTTGCGAAATTTTTCATAACAATCATAGAAAATCATTAGACTGGCTCGTTGGTGTCCGGCGTAAAGCCGAAGGCCGTGGGTTCGATTTTCACTCAAGAAAAATATTTTTGCGATGAGCAGAAGTCTTCGTTCTGTGTCTGGCTGTCAACTGTCTATATATCTATGCAGTATAAATATCAGTCGTCTAGTTACCAAGGTACTCTGCCTGGTTTGAGATCGGAGGGTCCTCTGTAAGTTGTTTCTTGATATTTATGGAAAGAAATTTACAAGATAACTTGTAAAAATGTCTTTTAAGACTAGGGCATCTGTTTTGTGCTAACCATCTTGTGTTCTTATAAATATTATGCTATCTTACGGAAAACGGTGTTGCAAGCATGGCTTAAATTCACAAGCTTGGTAAAAGATTATTCAGCTTCCAGACAGTTACTGACGTTAAAAATGTATTCCACTTGAGTGCTGTATACTCAAAATTGGAGGCAACGTTAATCAAAACGATAAAGACCAGCCTATTATCTATCAGGAATATTTTCGTTTACTCACTAAATATTTTTGTGACAATAGTTACGTATAATTTCACAATTACTATTACAGGAAATAAATATTCTCTGGGAATAATGGTCTTCTTCTTCGATTTAACGATGAAACCCAAAAGCCCGAACGACCGAAATTATGGTAACTTTTCCCGCAGTGGCAACCCTACGAAACGCTCCCGAAAGCTTAATAGGTTTGCAGTTTTCAGTGGCCTGCGGCGTTCAGCCGCAGTGGACGTCATTGGTGTTTTTTCGCGTCGATTTTTCTGGAAAACAACAAAGTGCAAACAAAAGTTACAAAATATCCAAGTTGTAAATGTGTGTGTTTTGAAGTGTGGGAACCATTATAAGTTTGTTTGTAATACAGTTCGTGACAAGTTTCACTTTTATGCGGATTTATGTAAGGTTTTTTGGTCTTATTGTATATTACCTCGTATTCAGGGGATGCATTTTTTGTTACCTATCTTCCTTTTCCTTGATTAACGATGAGAGTCGAATAATTTTTTTTATAATGTTGTGTAATGTTGTGTGTGTAATGTTGTGTGTGTAATGTTGTGTAAGACACAAGTCATCTAATCACTGGGAAACTTTTTTCAAAGAGTTAAATTAGAACAATTTTTATTCGAAGGATATTTGTGTGTATGTTTTTATTGATATTATAAATAGCACGTCTTATGCAACGTTATGCGTTTAACGCTGTTTAACGAAACTTGTCCGTATAATATATACATATAAGCATATTTTCTAGTTTAAATAATACTCTTTTAAGATACTGACGATAGTAAAATTGGGTACATAAAGGAATATTATGTAATTATATCATAATTTAATGGATTAGGATACTCTTTTAATAAATTACTAATTTAAGTTAATAGTAGGTTTTGTTTGCAATTACACTTCCTTGCTATTTTATTGCGGAATGTTTTTCTTTGTTCCGGATTCAAAGTGCCCCTATTGTAGTAGGATACTTACAATTTCAGGCCTACAAACAGCGATTGTAGTAATTACAAAAATATATCTACAATGAAAAGATAATTTTATATACACACATCCACATTCTATGGTTAAATTTAAAAACGTACTAAAGAAATAACTTTAACACATTTCAACACAATAGTTACTTTATCCAATACCAAGTTTTACCCGCGGCTTCACTCGCGCGGATTTTGTATTTGTGTCATTATTCCAATTTTCTGGGTATAATAATGGCAGAAAAAATTCAAATCCTTTGTTTTATTGCTAGGTGACAAAAAATAACTAACAAACACACCTTCGCATTTATAATATTAGCCGGGTTATTATAATATATATGAATTAAAAAGATACATTACTCATCATGTAGAAAATAAGTAATCGTGTCGCGGACTACTCTGTATCTGATAAAATGCGGACTGTAATATTAAAGGGGCGTTTTAAACTGGGTTAAACGCTTGATTTTGTTCCCGCGTGAAATTTCAGCACGCGAGAATTCTATATTTCAAGCCCACAATGTAGTTAGTTCCTGACTAGATTAATATGATAAGTTTTATGTAGAGGTAAGTAACAAACAAAATAATCTTTTTACGACAAGGATATAAAGTGTAACAGTCACCGTTACATTATTTTTAATTAATAAAAAATGTCATCAGTGTCGTAAATAAATATTAATATAGAACTATAAGTTGACGTGATTACAAATAATTAAATATAGTTGTAAGAAACATTTAAACTAAAAATATTAAATGTGTTTGTCCGAACTTCTGTGGTCGGACTCCTTTGTAGAATCCGCTTGAGGTGAGGCGTCACTAATCAAATAAACATTAATCAAATCAAATAAGCTCAAAGTATATCTATTCAAATAGATCTTTACAGACACTTTGTCACAGACAGGAATCGTCATTTTTACATTTAGTTCGCGAGGAAGACACGGCTCGGAATGTAGTTCTGTTGTGAATCTCAACAGTTGCTCTTTTATAATATCGTTACAATATGTTAAGCCGTAATATAATAATAGCTATCCCACATACGACTCAATCAATTAAATCCAATGCATTTTGATCTACCAGAAACTCTTGAACAGTATAATAAGCTTTAAGCAATAAAATATTTTTATTTTTAGATTTAAAAGGGCCAAGTGGTAGATCTAAGATATTTTGTGAGATTTTATTAAATATGCGTAAACTGAGGCCTATAAAGGAGACGAAAACAAGGTGTAACATGCGATGCCAATAGATTTGTTAGCTTGTTAGTTAGTTTTAGCAGCCGTTTGGAGAAGATGCTAAGCTGTGTGCTTCGGCGTCGCATCTCGTGGGTTTTACACAAGGGACAAATATTTCTACGAACTACAAATACTCGTTTCAGATTGGAGGAATCTTGAATACAGTAGAAGTAGAAGCGCTATTGTTTGAAGCTAGAATAATTAACAATGCAATAGGCCCCATCGTAGTCAAATAATAGCGCATAAAATACTGTCCCCAAATAAGAAATTATTAGGTTTTTTTACGGAAATCGACTGCATAATGTTTAGTTACGTTAAATGAAATGTTAATTTGTTCCGGCCTTTACTAAGAATCGCTTTCAAATTTTTTTAATGTTTGGATTCTAGACCGATTGGAATAGAGAGTACTGCAACTGCTTCTTTTTTGCAAGTTCCTCTTTATTCTATATATTTGTTATTCACACCAATTATCTTTCTCCTTATTATTCTGTGCGAGTTATTTTAAGCTCGAAACTTAATAATGACCAATTAATTTTTCTTCTTTCTAATCTATTCTAATTATTCTTTTCTACGGCCGTAGCCTCGGCGGATATCTCACGTAGGAAACAGAAACTTTGGCTTACGCCAAATGCGAACTACAGACGAATTTGCGTCACGACAGATCTGCAAAATCGATGACAGAACTCAGTGTGCGCTATTCGTGTTTTATTTAAACTGACTGTACTTATATACTTTTGTCAGATGAAATGTAGGAATACTTATTTGCATTTTATAATATTTACGAAAACATTAAAAAAAATGTAATGTAACCTTTCTGCAATATATGTTACATATAAATAAATATATTCTATTAGTGAAAAAATATAGCTGAGTTAATCAAGATTTGAATAACATTAGCTATATTGTACCCCGTTTAGTAGACTCGTAAATAAGGTAGACTTCTGATCAATTTTAAAATTTTAACGCAGTTACGCGTTTTTACAAAAAAATTGAACAATTTCAAAATATTCTATATTCAAAATATTCTATTAATAATTTTTCAAAATAGTTCTTTAATACTATTTATTGGGTAACCTTAATCAAATTAATATAATTGATTTTCGAATGTCGTAAAAGATGAAAGAAGAAGTTTGGACACACGTTTCATCTGTGAATATGGTCTAGGCTAGCGTTAATTCAATTTTTAGTTTCGAAGTGTTTGTTACTTATGATTTTTTTCAAAAAGTCCTACGCGTTTGTTCTTGTGTGCTATTTTTCGTGGGATAAAATCACATCATCTATCATCCGATGATTATTTCTAACATTATTTTCGCTATCCACTTCATCATCATCTATGTGAAATTCTTTGCAATGTTGTTCTTTTGACTTTCTTACAGACGATCATTAGTGTCGTCTTTTTCGTCATAGTTATATCCAATCCGTTTCAATTAGTCTTTTCATCGTCCGAAATTCTCATCTTGCACTCAATCATCTACATGTAATGCAATTAGGTTTCCCTTGATATCTATACCTTTTCGCGTTAATTGTCAAACTGGGAATTGGTAGTTTTAGGTTGAATTGCCTTTGTCGAACCAATGAGAGATCGCACTGTCACAGTACAGTAAGAATTAATACAAATGACAAGACCGTTGTATCCCCCGGGCGGGTTGGCGCTCCTCTCATGCATATTAACGATTCGTCGTGCGAAATATAATTGCACTTTCAATCGGATTGCTGGAGTTTTGTTGTACGTGCTGCAATAGATCTTATTCTGTTACTTTTCCCGTTTTGAACTCGCCCGTGGGCCACTACATTTACAATCATAAAGTAGGTTAGTAATAACAAATCGACTTGCAATGATAACTTTGCGACGATATATGATATATGTAAATTTAGTAAGGTTATTTAAATAAGTGTTTCGCGTTACTTTAAAAATCACGATCAAAGTCGAAGTAAAAAATTCGTTATTTAAATTTGGAAATTGGATTGGTTTACAATAACTTTTTTACGGCTTATGGTTTTACTACCTGTTCGGAAAAAAATGCCTCAGTTCTGAGAAGAAAAGGCAAAAGAAACTCAGCGGGACTAACTCTTTTTTTTTTTAAATTATGTTGACAATTTTTATAATTTAAATGGCATGGAAGCGATCACGTCATTCCCATGGTGTGCTATCTTGAATAAATATAATATACAACCTTTAGCGTCCTTTTACAATGTTTTTTAAATTTGGCAACAGAAGCTTTCTGGATGTTTTCTGGTATCCTATCGTAAAAATGCTCATAAAAAGAGTTACTGACTCGTTGTAAACGAGTCTTAGGTAAAACAAACTTGTTTTTGTTCCTAGTGTTAATGTTATGCACGTCACACTTCCTGTAAAAGTGATTAATGTTTTTGGGAACGTACATGACATTTTCATACGCGTATTGAGAAGCGACAGTCAATTTGTTTATAGTTTTAAATTGTTCTCTTAATGACACTCTTGCATTAAGTCTATAAATCGAATGAAAAGCCCTCTTCTGCAGAACTAAAATTGTATCTAAAGCACCAACGGGATGTGGGAACTAAGAAACTAGAAAAACAGGGAAATGATATTCAGAATATTCAGCGGAAACATAAAATGTAACAACCTATATGTTCCACTGCTGAGCAAGGGCTTCGCAAGACTTCCTGTCACTTATTATGATCCGCTTCGCGAAGATCACTATCTTCCCGTATCCTGGGTCATTCTGCTTCATTTTCTTTTAGTGCTGGTTTATTCACGATATTATTTTTTGAGATTAAGCACGTGGTAGGTCAACGCTTATGATAACGAAGGAAAAGTCATTGACACCATCATCGAAATTTGAATTCAGCTTGCTCGAATACGTAAAATTGCACCTGACACCGAGCCGCCACGAGTTTCGGAAGAAACATCGATTTATATATATTAAAAATTCGGTTATTGTATTCACGCGAATACTACATTTTGCTGTAATGTATAAGTGAATGATTTGAGAATATAAGCGCGTATCATTTTATTTTTTTATTGTTAAATTCCCTAAGTTTCGAACAGGATTTGGTTGGATTCAAACCCGGGCAGGAGATGGTACTCAATACATATAATTAAGAGTTTTCCAATGGAATAAAACGCGATAAGCAGTAAGTTTAATGTAAAAAAAATAATTCTTAATTTTTATTAATTAAGCGATGAGACAAGCGGAACGTGTGTTTGTTTGATGACCCGTTTGGCGCAGTTGGTGAGCTAGCTTCGGTATCGCAGGTCGTGGGTTCGATCCCCACCCGGGACAAATATTTGTACCAACTACAGATGATTGTTCCGTATCTGGGCGATTGTCCGTGTGAAATTTGTGTACGTAAAAGGCCCTTGTAACACAAGATATTTCTAACAATGAGAGCTATAAAAGGTTTTTAAAATAAAACAGAAAAAAAAATCAAAACGTTTACCTGACAAGTGACATGCTTGTTCATATCAATGCAGTATCTAACTTTCCTTTTAGACCAAAACATAGTAACGCTTGCGTATTATAACTGACAATATTGTGGTAATCCCAGGCGGACTCCACCACTCTAGTGTAAATGCTGCAATTTTGTCTATGTATGATAGATAAAATATTAGTAATAGTACTAATACAAACAACAGTTAATTATAGTAAGTGTGGGTTCGCACGGAAAACATTTAACACGAGTGAGTTTCAAAAAACATCGCATGAAACACTAGTAAGATGTGTATGAAGCATATTTGACGTATCTTTCGCGCCTTAAATCGTACAAGACTATGCGGACGCATCTGTGTATACATACTGCCACAAACCAGAGATTTAAACATGTTTTTTTGTGAATGTTTCGTCAGGTTCAGTCACGGTAACCGTGGGTTTGCACTGACGAAACATTCACAAAAAAAACATGTTTAAATTTGAATTAATGTTTAAATTTAGAGACGCGTTCGCACTGCCGTGCATGATTTTTGGCACAAATTATATATGTTTAATATGTTTCTTAGACATGTTCTGTATGTTTCATGCGATGTGTTTCGAAACTCTATCATGTTGAATGTCCTTGGTGCGAACTTACAGTAAGACTTAAGTACATGGCATGATATGGAAATTGCTCTGGATCTGTAACCGGTAGTACGTTATTACTTTAACCGACATTAAAAAGACAAAAAAAAGTTTTGATTTATCTTTCTTTAATTGTATATTACGCTATGTCTCCGTCGACTGTCTAAAGAGTTTGATATTTTTTTTTAAAGTCAACGGTCTTTTTTATGATTAGTGCCATATAAATTTAATTATTATTGAACCTTAAATATTAAATATTAATTCTATACACCAGGGTAATCCCTAAAATCGAAAGTAGTATTGTTATTTTTTTATAAAAATACTTTAAGGAACACTGCTTGTATTACGTGAGAATAAATGTGATTTTAAGCAAATACAGCGAATAATTTTTTCCCTTACGATAACATCTTGACCCATCATACATATTAGTAGCTGTAAGCTACATAAATTGTAATGGCAAGTAAAGGAAAAAGTTCATAATTTTTATTAGTGTTTCATTTTTTTACTGGGTCACGAGCCGTCAAAGTTTCGTCGCAATCAGATACTGTTGGGAAAAATAGAAGAGGAACATTCATTGAACAAACTTTGGTGTATATTTCTTTATTTATTAGTTGAAATATTGATTACATATCGAAAATTTACTGCAAAAACCTGAAATTGACGCTGAAAATGTGTTAACACATTCACTGCCGAAACACGACCGTTGTGTGAAAAAATTCCGAACCGCGCGTGCGGCTTAACACAAATGTGTCGCAGTGCGGTAAACACACCGGTGTGTTTTCCTGTCTAGTCGCTCGTGCGGGCAACACATGTGTGTGTTTTGTCAAAAAAAAATTGTAATTATAAAAAAATCCTCACCTAGCGTGTGGAAAGTAGCATTGCTGTATTGAACAATGTTTTGGGTCGGCAGAGAACGTGTTAAACGCATCGCACTCGCACAAAAAGTAGGTAATTTACCTACTTTTTGTGCTTTATCTATATTATATATTATATACCTATGGCAAAACCGAAAAAAGTCAATCCATAAAAATTGAAAAATAAAACCAAGTGGCCAATACTTGATCAGTAAAATTATGCAAATGCCATTATTAACGAGTTTTATATAAAAGTCGGAAAACCCTTAAAAAATCTTTAAGGATGCAAAATTTGTATCAATCGTTTTTACTTATCCTATACAAAAATATAGTCTTCAGTATACGTCGTAACTTGTGACAAAATAATTAAGTGCACACTCTTCAGACTTAATATCTTAAAACTAAATTTATTGCATTCAACAGATTTTCGCAGTGAACCCTCGATATTAGATATATTCTTTATCTTGTGTGTTCGAGAAAATTCTGAAAACTTTTCAGAATATTCTATTTTGCTATCTCAATTCACCCGTTACTAATATTGGTTGTTACAAAATTGATTTAACACGCGAACTACCGGCGTTTGACAGCTTAGACAGCTTTCAACGCTTCTGTTTGATCAAAACGCCGACCGCTCTAACTATATCTAGGTTCATGTCATGGCCTTCTGTCTAGAGTAACGAACTAAACGTAATACAAGCTTACTCGTACGAGTTATAGCAAAAGTAGAGCGTTTTATGTTAAAGAAGATGGTTGTTATAACAAACCTTACAGTTCAAATAATTTTCTTCTCCTAATAAGATTACGGATATGCACATTTCAGTCAACTTATTTTATATATTAATTTGAATCAATTAAGTTTAGTTTATATAGGAGAAAAGATTACTTGTTGACCTAAGTAGGAATTTAAATGATTTTTTTTTATATTCTTCTTCTTCAAATGCCTCTCCACTACTGAAAGTTGGCATTCAACTCGCGAATCTTTTTCTATCTTGCGCCAAACGAAATAGGTCTTCAACGTTGGCGATGCTTGTCCACTCGCCCGTATGTTGGCACAACTATGATTTTTTCCTTCTTCCAGCACGCCGCTTGCTCTGCAGTTTGCCCGTCAAAATAAATCGAAGCATTTGATCTCTTGCATGCCTCAAGACATGGCCAAGATATCCTACCTTCCTCCTCTTGACGGTTTGCAACAGTTCTCGGTTTTTTGCCGACGTGCTGGAGAACCTTGGCGTTTGACACTTTTTGGGTCCATCTAATTCGGAGCAATTTACGGTAGCACCACATTTCAAAGGCTTCAAGACGCTTCTGGGTATTAACTTTAACTGGACGCTTCGCTCCTGTAAAATACCATAGGCCAGACATAACAATGGAGCATTCTCACTCTAAACTGAATAGACAGTTTGCGGCTACACAAAACCTTCTCCATTCTTTTTAAACGAGTTCGGGCAATTTCAATCCAAGTAAGAATTTCTTGATCACCGTCCCATTCTTTATATTGCCTATTTATATTTTATTGACTCAAAAGTAGTTTCTATTATAAATTTAGTTTAAAAAAGGTCTTGAATCTGAATCATTCAGTTCGTTCTGCTACAAGGTCGGTAGTATGAACAGCTGAAAACGATTAATAACTTAAAGATGAATAAGGAACCCACGGGGGTATGAAACTTGAGGCAAGAAGTTGGATTATAGGTTTCATAGGCTGAAAGGAATTTTTGATTACTACCTTGGCACCTTGGCACATTTCTAGGAACGCCTTACCTCAAAATTTTTGAAATACAATTCCGGTAGGTCACGAAGTTTGCGGTACAATAGGCGTGGATTCGTATAAATTCCAACGAGATCCTTCCTAACATACGTACTTGTTCTGCACGTTATAGGTTCCATCGAGGATTAGGCTAGATTTGTTACCGTAGGCTTCAATAGAATTATTTTTATTTTCCTAAGCACAAAAGTACGTTTTTCCATCATAAAGCAACACGTTTGAGCTAAAAATCGCCATTGCCACTGCTTCTATTGTGATACAACGACAAACATTATATGTTACAGTATTTTACTATAAAAAATATAGGTCTTGTCAACTTTAAATTTGTGTAGAAAAAGAAAAAGTGAAGAAATGTGTATGCAGGCGTACTTGAGTGCACAATTTTGCCTTTCCTTTTGAGAACTATAAATTA
The DNA here is from genome assembly GCA_018247575.1 of Eurytides lysithous rurik. Lineage (NCBI taxonomy): Eukaryota > Metazoa > Arthropoda > Insecta > Lepidoptera > Papilionidae > Eurytides > Eurytides lysithous. The sequence continues at coordinate 10,807 of DWHO01001399.1, forward strand.
AACTTTTAAACCTTGTAACCAGAGTAATTTGTAATATGTGTAAAGCTAAAATGGATTTTAACATATTCATGGATTTTTACATATGAATGTATTCTTGTTAGTCCTCGATACATTTCAAGCATTCATACGACTATCAAATGTTGGTTGGTAAACTTAACCACAAAGGTTATGTTAAATAAATAGCTGTAATTTTATTTATATAATGTAAATTTTACATAGAAACACCCCTCTTTAAAAAAAAAACAATAGGTCCTAATTATATATGAAGTCATACGTCAATCCTAATTCTGTCCTTGACTTAATCAGGCGTAACGGTAACCAAAAACATCGACGATGACTGATCACGATATTGCGTGACAGAAGACATAGTCTACAAACGTAAAGTATCGATGGACAGAAAAACTCTTTTTGATACTTAGCATAGGCTTTATTTGTTATTTAGCTGAGTGTTAAATAAAATATTAATCTATTCTAGTAATCGGAGTTAGATTAGGACGTACTTAAATTAAAAATTAATTCCTTGGTGGTGGGAGTGGGATCTATAAAAGATATCCTGTGGTTTATAGATCCAAATGTAGAATGTGCTTAATTTTCTTTCCCCAGGTTTTACTACTTTTCACGGTGGTAGAGCCACGCAGCTGTTCCCGCTGCTGAATGGGCTGACTTGAACCGGATAAGTAACACGATCTCACAGGAAAGTTACTCACAGTTTATGGTTCTACGTTTCATCTGGTGAGTGAGGTAGCCGGTGGCTCGTCCCCGTCCCTGCCCTTCCTCCTTCTCTAACTATCTTCCCTACCCTTCCCTCATCCGCTCCCTCTTCCCCTTCTGCCTCCCTCTTCCAAAAATCCCCCCATTAAAGAGTAGGCAACGCATTTGCAAGTTCAGTAATGCTGCAAATGTCTATGAGCGGTGGTAATTACTTACATTACTTACCATCAGGTGAGCCGCTTGGTCGTTTGTTAGCAATGGATTACCATAAAAAAATACTAGTGAAATCCTTTGTCAGCAGTGATATTTCCGGACTGATATGACATTGTCGCCGTAAGATAAGAGCAGATTCCCATCTTTCCCGGGTCCCTCTTTCACGATTTATATGCGTTACTGTTTGATGCGTTCTGTGTTCAGAAATAGTCTTTGGAATATAGTACGTCATAACCTACATTATTCCAGTAACTGGGAGAAGTATAATGGAACTTACCTTATCTTCAATACAAATATTTAAATAAAAAACAGATTAAAAGAATGATAAGTAAAAAGAACGGTAATTAGTCTCAACTTTGCATTTGCGGTACGGTACGCTGGGAAAGGTCATTCCGTCTCTCGATTCTGAATAAAGGAATGTTGTGAACGAGCAGAGCAGTGGCAGGGTTGACCTAAATGTCTTCGACGAAATAAAATTTAATACGATGCCTTTACGAGGCCGTCAAAGACAATGAATTAAACGGGTTGGGCAAAGTATTCAAGAGTTCTTTGGAGGTGACCTTTGCTTAATTCGTTATCACAGGTTACCAACAATTGTTAAATTTTGATTGTAGTTATTTGTTAACTGGCATTGTTTGAATAAAACATTTGACAACATTTAAAAGAAAAATGTACTCTTGTCATAGTTGATGTTTCCAACACTTTACACGAGTGCATGTTCAAACGATAGCATTGCAGATATAACTTTGAATTTAATCCCATTGATTTTTTTTTTATTAAACTGCAAATTTCGGGAACTCACCAAGGACTGCTTGAAATGAAAAAGAAAATGTGTGTGTGTGTTGATATATTTTTCTTTATAAAAAAGTACACTACGAACGAATATATATATAAAAAAAACCATTAAGCCAATAAAATGATGAGATATATTTAATGTCAAGTAGAATATTTAAGAATGGAGAGTCAATCATAACATTTAATCCTCGATTACTTGCAATTACTTCGTATTCGTGTAATTAATGTGACTGGTTACAATTATTGACGATAAATATATTTATCATATAAGGATAACATTCACCCAATGAGCTCTTCAAAAAGATAACGACATCTCAAATAATAAATTAAACTATATTATTAACACGGACAAAATATAAATTTATAGTGTACAGACTTTATTTCTATTTGCGAACTACTTTCGTTTAGAAATAGCATGTACTTTGATAACGATTTGTTGGGAAACCCTATCTTAAGCCGTAGTCCCAACGCGTTCACAACATGATTGTCTGACAATAGACTATGAGGATATCAACTGTTGTAATTGTCGATTGCGTTTCGCAAGCAATTGTGGACCTTGTTGTGCCGCAATATGCAAATGACTTTCGCGTCGTTATTGTTCTAAGCGGGAACGTTATTCTAAGGCTTAGTTTTGTTTGCAGCTAAAAGAAATGTGGAGAAGCTAAAGGAAATGTGGATTATTTTTGCGCTTTATGGTTGCATAAATATCTATTTCCCTAAAAATTGTAATAAGTTGATAATCCAACAATGAGTCACCATTTGTGAATTATATTGATTTAGATCAACTATTCTTGACATTTGTTTTGTATCTTATCTATGTATTTTATCCAGATGTAAAATATGGTATGTATTATTTTAGTCACAGTGTATTTTAAAGTAAATAGGACTATTTTCATTAGTGGAACAGGTTTAATGTTACTCATTCATGAGATATTCAAAAGATGAAAAAAACTTTAACTTCCCGACAGCAACAATAACATATTTTTAAAATCGTAAAAATAAGTAATAATTTAATGTAATACTAGAGCTAAGTGAGGCTCCATGAAATTTATATAACACTTCATAATTTTCTTAATAATCTATGTACCTATTATTTTACTGTTATGGGTCCATATTTCGAAGATACATTAAGAAACTCCTTATAATCAAACAGGGAATGTATGTTGATGAGGGTAGTGATACCTGAAATCTCTTTTAATTTTTTTCAAGAAATTTATTAAATTAACTAACCTAACCTAACCTTTTGAAACGACACTAAACTTTTCGTATAATATTCAAACCAGGGACTCAATAGCTCGCTCAGTAATCGCTGAATTTGTGGCTAACCAGCTATCGTTCTTTGAGGGAAATAGCTCCCCGAAAATGCATGTAAAGTAGTAAACAGCAAGGGCTAGGTGACAAACACTTCGTAAAAACAAGCTAGTATAAACAAGTAATTAAGACAAATTGGTAAACATCAGACTTTTATGATAGAAATGTAATTAAGTTTTGTCGAAAACTAATATAGTCATATCAATTTCCGTATTCATTATTCGTATTTATAATATTATCAATGAGAAACCGCTCTGAACAATGTCTTTGTCCTATATTAAAAATTTGCATCAATTAATATTTCTCTTGTAATTAGTAAAACACAGTATGGTTTCACAATTGTACCTATATATGGGCACAGTCATTTAACGTCAATAACTGACAAGTACTGATCTTTGTTTAAAGGTATAAATGAAACATTCGCAATATGGGAGATTAATTATATAATTGTTTCTGTAAACAATATGCAGCTATTTTTGTAGTTCTAACATTAAATAGACACTGTTTTATAATATGTTTATGTAAACTTCGTTAAATTTATCATTAAAAATGTTAAGCTATATATAATAATAATCAATACCTACTCAATCCCAGTACTAACCTATTCCTTCGGTATCATAAAATGGACCAAAACTGATACAGAACTGATAGAAAGGATCTTTTACAACTTTAACTTCTTAACATAACAACCTGCACCCTAAATCGGCAATAGAAAGACTCACAATTAAAAGATAAGATGGTGGTAGTCTTAATAGATCAGAAGAAAGCATACAAGCCCTAAAGTCCGGCTTGCCCTACTAAAGAGTAAAATTTATAAATCTTAATTAGCACATAATTCCTTAGTAGGGCAAGACGGGCTTTTGTGCTTGTATGGTAGTACCGCCACTGCCTACGTGTACCTACATTAACATGCGTGCGTGCGGGGACGTGCGTGCGTGCATTCGCGCGCGTGTGTGTGTCAATTTAGTGTCAACACTAAGATAGTATATATTAATTAAATCTTCAGTAGTTCTATAGTAAAATTGTAATAATTATTAATTATTAGTCATTTATAGTTCTTATATCTTAAAACGCAAAAAAAATTAATAATTATCTTATATACTGTTTGTACTGTTTGTAAAAATTTAATCCATGTGTTCTAAGAGACAAAAATTATAATTTACTAAAGCCGTAACATTGTTTAGTCTTGTAATTCACAATTTCTTAAGTTTTAATTGTTAAGTCTCCATTCTCATCCTCGCACTCGTTTAGGAAATTAAGTGAAATTTAATGTTTATTTTCATTGAAATCGACTCTTCATGTGGAAACTCTGGACTAGCACCGACGTATACGGTAAATTAATCACTAAACATTAAGTGCTTCATTTCTAAAGGAATCTTTGTCATATTAGTAAATTGTAAATTGTAATGACTGATAACCACCCGTTGGGCGCATTTGCTAAGGTACTATTAGTTCCGGCGTCGTAGATCGTGGATTCAATTCCCACCGGGGACAAATATTTTTATAAACTATAGGTAATTGTCTCGAATCCGGGCGTTTGTCCATGTGAAATTTATGTTTGTAAAACGCCCTTATAACACAAGATATTGATTTTATATCTTATAATAGAGATAGAGTTTTTAACTAAAAAAAAAAGGAAGAAACTAGTTAAAAGAAGTTTCGTAGTTGTGCTTAGTTACTTCCGTGATAGTAAATGTTTTTAAATGACTGATTTTTTTTTAAAATATTAAATATGACAGTAAACTTGTGACTAAAGAAT